>OMPJ01046353.1:0-78416 GCA_900312935.1 Carapus acus | reverse complement strand
AAACAATCCATAATCCACCTGGCATCCCGCCATATCACATCAAGGGGCTACATTTTAAAAAAGGGAAAAAAAAGTAAGTGTTTTTTCATCACATCATGCAGTAGTACTAGAAATACAAAATACAGTAAGAAGGGATGCAGACTTCATTGCACTGGGTGGATGAGAAAAAACTACTTGAATAGTCAAACTTTTTTAATTATAGAAAATGAAAGTTTGAGAGTACAAATTAGTTATGGTCAATGCATCATTATTATCAATATGAAATTTTTGATTTTGAACTCACTTATAAAATCAATTTTGTAAAAAAAAATAGATTTATATGAATAAAAAAAGTACAAAAAAGAAAAACTAAAAGATAGATGCAAAGGGAAAAATTTGAAAAGCATATATCTATCAGCCATTCCTCAAACACAGAGGGAGGCATACAAACGGACAGTACCAAGTGTAATGGATAGTTTTTGCCCCTATATTTCATGTCTGTTGCATATTTCCCCTGTCAACATGGAGATCTGTATTGTGGGGTGAGCACCGTCTGTTTTGGATTCCAAAGGCAATGTGAGATATTGAGCTGGAGACGTAAAGTTCATCTGATATTGACGGCTAGCTTGTCTTATCTCATGTTGTTGTTAAATACCTGTAATTGAAATATCCTCTTTTGACCTTTGATTGTAGTTTTAGATTTCAAACTCCTTTAGTAAACAGAATGTGGACCCTTTGACCATTTCATTTAGTTTTCGAACTGTGTTTCCTATGTAAAAAAAAAAAAAACTATCTTCCTTCTATGATCTTACACGCAGCAGTCCAGTGACATAGTCCATACGCTGTGTGGCCGCTTGCACCTCTTTGGTTTCCAATGCCTCTCGGACAGCTTGCTGGGCCAGATGACTGTCCAGTTCCAAGTTTACCCAGGCTTGGCAGTATTTTGAAAGGAAATCTCGATCATAAGCCCAGAAGTGAACTAGATATGAAAATAAATAAATTATCATGTGAACAAAAATTAATCTGTAGCCTCTTGGAGTATTTAAGGTCAACTTTAGTGTCAGAATTGTAAGACTAGTAAGTTACACTAAAAAACAAATATAAGTGTAAAACAGACAATAGACAATTGACCTACCTAGCTCAAAGATCTGGAGTGGCATCGCAAGACAACACTCCTTCATTCCAAGCAATGGCCAGTAGCTTGAGCTGAAGTCTTCACTAGGTGGCAGCAGTAGTAACATGGACAGTTTGTCTCCAAACTGTAGCAGCTCTCGAGTATACACGCCGTATCTATATGCCTAAGAGGAAGTAATAGGTCAACTTATTCCTTGTTATACTTTCGAATTCCTCAGTTTGAATAATTCATTCAGTATGTTGAATTATCAATTCCATTTTCTGTTAAATGTTTTTTGCTCTGTAATGACAAAGATATACACACAAACTACGTGTGTGTAAACAAGAGCTTTCTTTATGATGCAATGTAGTATAATAATCAGGGAAATGACATAGATCTCAAGAGTTTTTACCCTGTAAAGGGGGATGTTGAGTTTTGTCAAGAGAAAAGTAACTGCTTCTCTGAGGGGTCTAACAAAGTCCATCATACCGCTGCCCTCCTTCATGTGGCCATCATCACCACCCAACAGGTTTTGAATGCTGCAACTGACTGTGGTGAGGCCACGACTCTGGAGCCAAGCCCACTCTTCCCTGTAATGAAGTTATGGACTTTTTTGTTAATGAATGCGTTCCAGTAAACAAAACAATAACAACAAGTTTTAACTGGTAGATTTGCTGGTAGTACCATGACTTAATATGAGTGGATTTAACTGTTGTCTAGCCTAATTTATTAAGAGGAGACCATTGCATCTGGTGAATGCTGAACTACAGTATATCAATTCTACTCATTCCATGCTCTCACTTCCAATTACTCATTGACAACAAACATTTCTGTCTGAAAACTTGGCAAATGCACTCTTTTATCTCGATGGATTCCCTCGGTTCCAACTTTGAATAGCTGCAACTGGGTCACCTGGTCACGTGAGCGTTGGGTCTAACCCTTGCATGACACAGGAGGTTGGGCAACATTTGGGGAACCAGAACTCTGATTTGGTCCACTGAGCTGAACAGTTTCAAAATGCCCACGTATAGACCTGGCTGGGCCCACTGAGAGCAGCGCCGATGGAATGATAGTTTTGCCTGGTAGAGACAAAAAAAGATAGGAACAGTATAGACGGGGTGTTTACACTTGTCAGCTCTTGCATCTTAAATATGGTAGTTTAAGAATCAGATGTACTCAGTCGATACATAGCTTATAAATATCTACTCAGTGGAGCTACTGTTTTTGGTGATAGAACATTCCTATAGTGCACCAAAAAAAAACACTCATACATGAGGTCAGGCAAACCTTGAGCTGTTCAATGAGGTTGTCCATGGCAGTGGGCTCTGGCAGGAGGGTTCTGCTGTTGTTCTTTTCCAGTCGAGTAAGGGACATCCATTGGAGGGAAGGTTCAGGTGGGCTAAAACAGGTGGCATAGAGCCAACAGGGTTTAAATTATTATTCTCAAGAGTAGGTTGAATTCAGCAAATCAGGGCGCTTGCACACATGCATGGTCTGGTTTGATAGGGCGGGGATATCGTGAAAAATTTCACATTTCAATTTCACAAAACGAAATTTGGTTTTTTTTTTTCATAGTATCAAATTTGAAATGTGTCAACAGAAATCAATCCTTAAGATGTTCACTTTTACCTTGGGCTGGTTGGAAACTCCTTCAGTGTCACAAGAAGTACATTTCCTTGGCGATCCCTCAGAATTTCATAGTTGACCAGCCCCAGGTCCATTGTCCCCAGAGACGCCTGAGACCAGTAAAAATTGAGTGAGTAGCATTTAGTGAGTGAGCAGTGCTCATCAACAGGCAATATAGCAATGATGAATTTAATGAAGTCACAATTTGATACTGTATTGCAATTACAAGTGGAATAATAATGTGGTTTCCAATCCTACAGCATAAGCGTATTTCAACCTGCAATAGGGACACTGCTCTTAAAATATTGCGTCTGTTCTGTAGGAGGGACGATGGGGAAGAACGAGCCGAGGACAGAGCTTGCAGCAGCGAGGGCACTTGTTGCCATGCACAGGACAGCTGTGTGAGAAACATATTCATTCACTCATTTAAAAAAAAGACACTGCAGCATCAAGGCATGGTCAAAGTGTGAATGTGTGTGATGAGTAAATGACAAAACACCTTAGCGAACCAAAGAAAGTCTTGAGAGATGGATGTCGAGCAACACTGGATTTCCACCAGTGGGAGCTGACCTTCAGCAGTGACCAAGATGTTTTCCTTGTGATAGAAGACTGTTGCCAAGTACACACCCCTAGTAAAAATGAAAGAAAAGGAAATAATCCACAGCAGTGATTGTGGAGTAAGTTTTAAAAGTTCTCATTGTTAGACGTGATATATTTGACCTAGTTTATTCAAATGAGATCCTCCAGATTAATGGATCGAATTTTTTCGCAAATTTGCCTCTCAACAGCGGGTTATTTTCCATTGTTTTAAAATTGCATATACAACAGTGGTCCCTGAATTCAACCACACTTACCAGATCTTACTCAGAGATGTGATCACCGCCACACAACTGACTTTTACAGTATTTTAGTGTTTTCAGGACCATGAATTACATCCTCTTATCTTTAACGAGCAGTTCTCAAATTGGGACAGTTTTCCATTCTTAAGATTGGTCATAGCCTGAGTCTCACCTATGCTATTGCTAATGGCACCTTTAGTGCCACGTATTTGTCCCGCAGGCCTTGACTTTGACACCTGTGGTGTAGTGCATGAATATCTCACCACGTCAGTACCGGTAAATTAGTGTAAGAGAAATTAAGAGGATACCTCTGTAGAAGACGAACAAATTTAGAGGCGGACTGGAACAGTTGTTTGAGGCCTAGAGACATGGAGAGGGTTTTGATAGAAATCTGAGGCTTGGAGGCATCTGTGAAATAAAGAAGGATTGATAACACAAGATAGAAATGACTGAATCTGTCAATGGCGAATATTGAGACATACAGTATAGTGCATCAAACTCACGAATGAATTCCAAACCACAGGCCAAGTATTACCTATGCATAACGCACTGCAATATGGCTCCTTCACATCTTTAAGTAGTTTCTTCACTAAGCCCTCGTGACCTCTGATCTGTGATTTCACACCAATGCATTCTCTCCAACCTGAGGAAAAAACAAGGCTTATTATGGGAAAAATACCAAGATATAAATATTGTATTTCCAATGGGAAAGTGAGGGCTGCATATACTCCACCTACTGTATATTGGTGATTGACAGGCAACAGTTACATGTCACATGTCATTGTTTTGTGTCACGTTATTTGATGCGCAAAGTTGGGATTAGTCTACGGTACAGTCTGCTGAATTTTTTGTTTTAATGGCACAGCGATGGTGTATTAATTACACTTCAAGCCAGTATTTCCACGTTTCCTCATCATGAACAGATAATAATCACAATGTTTTTCCTCTGTGGCATTTTTGTTCATTTTCCAACAGAAAGCAGTTATAAAATTATTTTACACCCGTGAACAATACAAGTAGGCAAGGAAGGAAAATTTACATTCAAGTTGTGCATTCCTTTACATTCTGATATTTAATCTTTTGTGTTTCCATCATATACACATTAGCTAACAAATGTTTATATGGACAGAAGACGACACACACCAGGTTGAAACCTCCGTCACTGAAGTCTGTAGTTCAATGTACTCACTCGAGGGGGCAGCGCTGACAGGAGTAGAATACTGCGGAGGTCCCCATCCTTTAACATTGTAGGCACTCACTCGGACAAAGTATGGCACTCCCTGAAATTGGCCAGGCACCACACACCCAAATTGTGAGCATGTATTAACTTTCACAACAATTAACTCTAGGTCAAACTAATTATATACAGTACATGATACCACATGATGAAAGAAGTGAGGTCTTTAAGATAAACGAGTGGTCTCCTTGGTCATTGCAGAGTGAGAGTTACAGCAGGCATTGCATGTCCGGAGATGGGTACACTTACCACAGTGAGGTGTGTGATGTTAAAGGTGGCGGTCTTCATCTCTGTAACATGTTCTGAGCCAAGGATATGTTTGAAGCTAGGTGCGGTGCTCCATTCAACTGCGAGTAACACACAATATCTGACACATTATTCTCCACTACAACTGATATGTAATGAACTAAATTGACCTTAAACCAAACAGACACTCTTTGTCTGTTGTCATTTTGAGACATTGCGTATTTTCATATACTGTCGATAGACAGATAGATAGACAGACAGACATAGATCCAAGTAAGGTCACTACAACTTACCTCTGTAGCGAGTTACCAGACCAAAAGTGTTGCCATCTGGCTCTTTGATGGCCACATGCAGAGATGAGGAACTTGTCACCACTATAGAAACGGAACTGGGAGGCCCAGGGAGATCTAGGGCAAAACAAATAATAAATTAACACAAGTCTGTGAAGAGCTCACTATGTTGATTAAGAAACACGCAGTCTTGACAACAAACAAAGCTACTGACAACCAGTGAAGTAGCCAGTGAGTGTTTTTTTCTATGCAGTCCTTTGTATCACCTCAGGTTTCCACCATTGCAACTGATAAGGGCATCTGATGGGTGTGTCTGGGTCTGCATATTCAATCCTCCAGGATTTTATGCTATAATGCCCCCCTCCCCCTTCCCGTCTGCTGCCATGCTGCCCCACATCATCTCGCCCCATCACCACGAACTGTATGTGTGGGTATGAATGGAGTGGAACAAATTCCAAATGCTATTGAAAGTGGTGATGCTATATAGTAGTAGTACATGGTAACCTGCTATGGCACCTAGCATTATGCTGATGATTTTCGTTTGAGACTACCTTCAAAAGGCATAAAAAAAGCATATAAAATAAATATTTGTTTTCTTAAATAACTGTAGTTGACAGCGTTAGGTAATCAAAGTCCACTGACCTGTGTTAATGAAGTTTTCCCTCATCCGGCAGTACAGCTGCCACCTCAAGCTCCAGAGGTGAATGTGTCTATGGATGTCAGCACGCCACTGAGGCCCCAACCCAGGCCCTTTCCTCACTAATTCCTTCTTCTTTTCCTGTATGCGGATACTAGCCAGTTTCACCAAAGCATCCAACTTCTTTGCCCACTCCTCTGGCCCACACACTTACAAGAATCATAGTCAGAAAAGGAAAAAAGAATGATAAAAGATTTAACAGCACAGCTGAAAGAACTCATCCCCTTGCCCAACCCTGTATACACACAACAAGAGGTACAGGCTGACCGACTGAAAACTCACAAACAGGGTTATGCCGGGCTCCAGCCTTGGCCAACACATGGAGCAAGGGGGAATTGTGGGTCAGGGCAGCCACGTCCAGGGGGACCAGTCCCTGTTCGCTCACCCTATTCAAACCCTTGTTCCTGTCCCTTTCCCACTCCTTGCTCTTCTTCTCTCCTCTCCTCTCCCATACACCTCCTCCTCCAGAGCTTGTGTGGCTCCTTGACAGAAGACTTTGTACCGCCAATGTGTCCTCCTTTTCCACTGCCTCCCATAAGGTCGAGTACTATTGGAGAGGATCAGTGAATAACTAAGTAAAAATGGTTCCTTCTAGACAGGTGTGCTATGAACAGTTTACAGTTAATTGCCATGAAGAATTAGCTGGAATATCTTACGGCATCAGATGATTTGCTGTGGTGTTTGGGTATGTCTGTTTCTCCAGCAGCAAATGACGAGTCACCTCCCTTCAACTTGTCAGCCAGGCTCCTGTACATACGTCTAGCTGACACTGGACCTTGAGAGCGGCGGGATTGAGGTGAGTTCCTCGAAGACATGGCAGAGGAATGGAGAAAAGGACAGGACAGGCAGGAAAGGGACAGAAATGGCAGGACAGGACAAGGAATGAGAGGAAAAGACAGGGAATTAAAGGAGAGGAAAGGAGAAGACGGGAGTGAAGGGGAGGGGAAGATTGCAGAGGGGCACTCTGCACATTGGGAGGGAATTAAAGGGGAAAAATAAAGTGGAATGAGGAAAGAATGGGGGATTATTTTGACAGATATTACCAAGACCATCCAAATGTGTCTCTAGTTGAACTGTGTTACTGTGTGCACTAACACTAACGTGTAAGATTGAGTGGGTGGGTAAAAGCTTGATATCCAGTATGCACGTGCAGTATATTGGGGAAACTCACGAAAAATTTCAAATTCTGCAGAAACAAAATAAACCTTGAAAAAAATCGCTGGACAACACTGTAATGTAATTATAGTAACCGTAATCATCCAACGCTATTTGTAGCACATCCAAACATATAAGCGATCTATGTAAGCTGTTCTATTTAACCAGGGCTGCCCAACGATGAGACTGTGGGTCGATCGCTAAAGCTGGGTGCTCATCGCACGTAACGCGGAGCAGGTAGATAATTGTCGGCTAAAATGTGTCAGACGCTCCAAAGACATAATTTTGCTGTAGCTACTCGCAATATTTAGTAGTGTTAGATGTTACTCTCAGGCGCAATGTACCTTAACACGAGAAATTGTGCCACCAACCTAACTGCATTGACGACCTGTGTGTATTTACGAGAGTCAGCCTATTGCCTACATTAAGTTGACTACGTCCAAATTCCGGACCACCACGTCTGCTCACCATTTTTTGATTGATTGGTTGATCTATATATCTACGTACAACAATCAACAAACTCAACAATCTCTTTCTCTCCCTCCCAATCTCATGGGCGTCTATTTTTCTATCTATCTATCTATCTATCTATCTATCTATCTATCTATCTATCTATCTATCTATCTATCTATCTATTCTAAGCAGATCGGTAGATTTCGTTAACTCGGTCAAGTGGCTCGCAAACCAAGAGTGTGACGCCCCTGTACTAGACAGTAATGTGCTTGTATCACACACATTCATATTCAAAACGACAATGTGAGAAAGGGTGACAGTTGAATTAGAGAAGTCCTGGTGTTACAGGGCACAGTGAACTAACAAACTCATTTCATGACTTAATTTCTCTCTTCTGCGTCTTCACCTGTCATACGAGAGATGAGTACAACACCACGGCTGAATGGGTCTTCAAAACTTAGATTAATAGTAGTATTCTTACCTCGGGCCGCCGCTTTCACATTGCTTCGAGACAAAATATCTTAGCTGTCACAGAATTTCATCTCTCAAGTCAATTTTCCGCCTCCTCTGACAGTAAGATTCAAACGTGCCAGTTGTCCCTCTGACGTGCCTCCTACTGGTGGGTCACCTGCTCGTTTGTCTCCGACGTGTCCACATACTCACACCTGTGCGATACTGCAAACATGCTCCCGATCCCATCCACTTTATCGCAGAGACCCATAGCGATACTTTCAAATCATTAAACTGGACGTATTATCGAAACAAATTTTCAAGACAACGTCTTTTTGATTATTCCATTTTGTTATTAAATAGCTGAAATATTAGCTACATACTGTCGCTGCCCTGTGTGGATATTGTCCAGATATTGATATGCTTCTGAGTTTTTTGGGCTCAGAGGCGTATCAGTCAACGAAGCACAAATTAAGCCACACGCAGTTTTCCTCCTAAGGACGTTTCCCGTTCCTATAGTTGAACTATGCTGAGAGAAAATGAATGTTGGACTCAAAACATGCACATATTTCACATAAAAGATACACACGTTTCGAGCTGTTTAACTCAATTAAAGCCGAATGGCGCCCATTGGCGGAGAGAGAGCGGGAAATTGGGAAATTTGGCGCGTGCCGGATGCAAAAATTCGCCACGCGCAGGTGTCTCTCGGTGCCTGGGACGAAGGTGCCCCGGCACCATTTTAAGACGCCAGCACACCATGATGAATTGTGAAATTATTTCTAAAACGACGCATTGCAGCCACGAACCGAGATGGAGTATCGAAATTGGACTAAAAGATGGGTATAGGATGACACTGTGTGTCACCTGTTTCATCGACATCCTTAGGAATAGTGACGTACCGGTGAGTGAGCACCGACATTGTCAAGTCAAGTCAATTAAATTTGTATAGCGCTGTATTAAGGATTATGTGTTGGATTATTAATGAGTATTAATGGTATGTGTTCCTTCCTATTGAGTCAGGACAGTGACACCCCCATCTTGCTTTCTTTTGTCTTTAGTCTGTAAGGAAAAATGTTGCTCTCTCCAAAATCAGTTGGATATTAAAGTGCTGTCCAGGTGCCCTGAGGGAGCTGCTGAGGCAGGACCACATCGTATCTCAGCATTTCACTGCCTCTGTGCTGAGTGAGGATTTATACTGCTTGACAGTAGAATTAGCTAACTTACTACCATACTACCTAAATCTGAAAGTGTGTGCTCATGAGTTCAGTTAGCTGCACCTGAAACTATCTATCTAACTATCTACGCCTCCGAAATTCTGTCCTGTTTGAATGGTCCATCACCAGGGATGCTTTATACATTGAAGAATCCCGCCACTCTGGGAAAGGTCATCCAAGGTAAGGAAATGAATCGTTATGGTAGCCCTATATATACTGACCTGAATCCTTAGTGTACTTGAAGTAAGAGTGTCTGAATATAAAATTGGAGTGAGAATACTGTATAGAATTTTTACCATTTATGCATGGCTGTTTTTGAGTTAGTTGTCTTTCAGTGTGCATCTCTCAGTGTACAGGTAATTACGGCTTGCAAACTATGGAACATTATACTGATGACAGAATGATTCTGGTATCTGTACTTACCGGTATTTAAGTGAAAGATTGAATTTCTGTTATTTTTGCATGAGGTTTATCAGAAACTACTGTATATTTTTAGACTATGAGCACATACAGTATATGTGCTTGTGCCTGTGTTTCTGTATTCATTTTATATATGTCTATGAATACGTAGTACTCGTTCAACTGCTTGTGGAGCTTCAGAGTGACCAAAACACAACCTATGTTTTAGACGAGATATACACGCAGGTGAGGCACAAAGATGCGCATGAAAGTAGGCATAACTTGCACACTGTGCACTCAATCTTGACTACCGTAGCAAGTGTGTTTTGTAAAACTGACTCTGTTAATGCCCTCACAAATTGATATGTGTGTGTGTGTGTGTGTGTGTGTTTGTGCGCCCGCATGTGCTTGTATGAATGCACCCAGTGTGTGTCCACATACTATACGATGATAAAAGATCCTGATTACCTCAAGATGAGAGCACACTCGTGTAGAATAGAATACAGAGTAGAAACATGCCTCATTTGTAACTTGTGAAAACTCTCAAAAGGTTGTGTAGAAATACCTGCTTTTTCACCAGTCTTGATAAAGCACACGTTATTTGACAAGAATATAGAAATTGAAATATGTTGCTACTAAAAACTTAAACATGTGATTTAAAAAGAAAAAGTAGTGTTTACATGTAGAATAGATAGACAGACAGACACATACACACGAACACACACACACACACACACACACATCGTATTTATACTATATACATTGTACTTGTTTGTACATGTGCTTCTTTTGTGCTTGCCTTGTCCAGCTGAACGTGCATGACACTTTAAGGGATTTTCTCCCCATCTTTAAGTTCCTTGGAAGGCTTGTTGAAACTTTGCCTCATCTGACACAGACTCTGGTGGTTCAGTATGGTGAGTTCATACAACAGATATTGATAAAACTGCCCTCCAAAACCTGACAGTGGTGCATTGAGGGTTTTGATGTGTTGTTGTGATACAGGTAGATAATACAATCAAAATAAAATCTGACCTTAAATGAGGCACTTGGGTTCCCCTCATTCTGTCAACAAATGTACTATATACTTGCACCTTACAGAAGGTTACAGGCCAGATTATAAGCGGGCCATACGTGGCCCAGTTGAGTATGCTGTGTGTCTCCATGTTGATGTGTGAACAGAGGTTATTTAAGCTCCCTTTAGTTTTGCTGTTGCTCTGATGTTTACATGTGGGCTGCCATTATTGACCGTGTGCCTGCGTGCTGCCTGTCATTCAACAAGTCTTTGGGGCTTGTTTTGACTTGAGACTACAGCTCTCCAATAACAGCTCACAACTCCTGTCTCTACCTGTGTCTGCCCCTCTATCCACCACTTGATCTCCTGTCTTGGTGTAGTCCATTTCTTACATTCTTAACACCTCCTCAGATGTCATACACGGGGTGGAAAAAAATTGTGCATCCTCAGTGATTTGGAGTGGTGTGGCCGCAGACTCCTGGGGGGAATTGTCCAGTGGTTTCAGAACAAACTTGTTTCAATGGCTATGTGGTTCTCCTGGATGGTTAAACATAAATGCATTCTTTTTATATAGTGGACAATATTTCACCTTTGTCAACAGAGTTTGCTCTTGTTCCCCATCTGCTCCAGAGCCGATGCTGAAATCCTTTTGCCGGGCTATGTTATATCCAGGTGATGATCTGAAAGTATCAGTCCTTTATCTGTGGCTGAGGGTCTTTGAAACAGCTGCGGTGTTGCCAGACCTGTCCATCCCTATCACTATTAAGGACCAAGTTTGTACCCAGCTGTTACAGACCTTGGTTACAGCTGTAACTCCTCAGCTCATCTTGAACTGCATAGGTGAGAAATGGCCATATAACCCAAATATGACGGACAAACAGCTGTGTCATTTTAAAGTCATTTTAAAGTCACGTACATTTTTGGCACATTTTTTTGCTGGTCAGTCTTGTAAGATTCTCTCTGGTTTATTTGAATAAGAAACATCAGCATCACTCAGATATTGGGAAAGTATTCTTTTTTTTAATCCACCAAATATACGGTATTGATGGAAACACGCATTGTGAAAACTAATATGCTAAATAATGAATGAATGAATAATGAAACACTGTTGGTGATCTGTTTAGGCTTGCTGAGACAGCTTTTGCAGATGGAATGTACAGCGTCATTTTTGATGAACAATCAGATCATCGGCAATACAAGCCACAGTCTCTGTAATGGTAACAACAGCAATGGCACCCAGAGCAAAGAGCAGGAGTCCTCTCATCAGTGCTCTCTGCCTCTCATGCTGAAAAAGGTATGTCCATGTGTTTGTCAGAGTCAGGGGTTTTACTTACTTTACTGATTAGAGTACTCCAGTAAAGCCCATAAATTCTGTCTCTGTAGCTCTTACTGAGTGGCGATGAGATGTTCCAGGTGGCCAGTGCTCAATGTGTTGAGTCTGTCCTGATCCACATGCCCAACCAGTACTGCTCTCCCTTCATCCTCGCAGATATACCTGGTATTCAACCCATTTCTAATCAACTGCAAATAGGAATACACAGGAACAATAGTGGCTTGTGCATTTACTGTCTTAATGTCTATATTTGTGAGATTTTCAATTTTCCATTAGATTTTTGTATTTCCATATCCCTGTTTATATCACCTGCCCACCTTCCTGCTTCTCCTCTACAGAGTTTCTTTTTGAGTGTCTGGCCAACAGTAGACATGAGGTACTGCTGTGGTCTGTGTACCGCTGTCTGCTGCTATTGACGCAGGACCAACTATTTTTCTCTCAGTGTCATTCTGTCTATGGTGAGAGAGCAACCAAATGATTGTACGTCAACTACACCTTTGCACTTCAGTATCAGTCAGATGCCTCTCCTTTGAGAACATGAGTTGGTTCATTAATGACAGTGTGCCATAGCATAGTGTAGCACAGTGTGGCCTTTTGTAGTATTTTCTCCTGCGGCCATTTCCCGTGTCCTGCCCTCTCATGATTGGAAACAAGTTCTAGGATTGTTGGTAATCAGGTCATCCTATCCAACTGCCCCTACAATCACCTCAAAAAATGTTTGATTGACTGTGGGTATTTCTGATAGGTATGGAATCCCTTGTGCACAGTGTCAAAGAGACCATGCAACTGGTAAACTTGGAGGTGCAGAAACAAGGTATACTACTTCTCACGGTCATACTTGAAAGGTGAGTGTTTTTGAGGTGAGAGTTTGATGGGAATTGATGTCGTTTGAAGATGTTTCTTTTACCAGTGGTATCTCATCTGAAAGGATCTGTGTAGAATTATTGACGAATAAATGGTTTTAATGGCAGAGCAAGGTCTGGTTTGACATACAGACATGTTGATATTTACTCTGGGCGCATACATCTGTGATGTCTTCAGACCCTAATTTCATCATGTTCGGGTCTCTCATTGACCGTCTGCCTCTGGAGAAGATATTACAATTCATAAATCCTTATTTTTGTTGACTGCAAGCACTGCACCACACGCACGTTGGGTACCAGGAGTATATATTATCGGTACTCTGGGTTTTTTTTTTAAAGTCTATGTGTTGTCACTTGTCCCTCAATATTTGACACGTGCCTATGATTCATAAGGACTTGCCCGTGCTCAGAGGTGCACTATGTTTATCTTCATTCAGAGTTGCTATGGTGACATACTGTAATTCCCCAAAACTTGGGCATTTTAGAAAGTAGGCAGGTAGATAGGTATGCACTTTATCGATCTGTGGTTGTTATTCAACAGCTCACAACAGCTCAAACAGTTCTGGATAAATGTGAATGATACATTGTGCAAAAGTGAAGAGTAGAATTTGCAAGACCATGGGCTCAACATACACCATCACACCAATTCACAGGAAATCTTTACCATCCGAATACTGTCTCCAGTCCCATTAATGATATTTTACAAGACAGTGAATGCAGCTATGTATGGTAAACAATGTTTTAATCAATTATTTTAGTACACAGAGATGAATTACAAGGGAAGGATCTCTATGACAGGGGCTCCACCAGAAGTCCAATATGCTGAGCAAGCATGTACAGATAACACCAATTCCACTCAGCCAGAGTTTACATGGGCATGAGCACACACATTTACAGTATGTGGGTAGATGTCTATGCCCACATGCACAGTGTGTTTTTGTTGAAACATCACTCACTCTGTGCTTAAAGTATGCCGGTCATTGTTATAGAAGACGATAACAAATATGCGTGTGTTGTTAAAGTCATTCTACGCAATTGTTGTTGTGGCAACAGCCTGTCCCAGAGCAGCTGTTTGGTTAGAATGTTTTGTGTAGGACAAAAACTCTGTTGATCATTGTAATGGGTATAGGTCAGCATTGAAATGCACTAGACTGTCTCTCTAAATCAAAAGGTTAGAAGATGGCAGTTCAATGGTTATTTTAGTCTGATATAGAGTGTGTCTGACAGATTATTGTCCATTGTGAGCAGTATATTGTATCCATGTTTACTTGTGACTGCAACTACATGCATCTCTGTCTATGTACAGGCAACCTGCAGATGTACATCTGTTTCCTACCGGCCCAGCCTATGTGGCAGTGTCAGAAGCTGTGGTGCTCGGTGTCTGCTCCCCCTGTCTCACGGTGGCTGCACAAGCCTCCAAAGCTGCATCGGCACTTCTTCGGTTTGTGTTTGCTCACGCCTACATCTCCAAAACTTTGATTGTCCCTAAAGATACCACAGAAACATGCCAGCTTTGCCAGAACAATGGAGATGCACATTGTCAGGGCAGAAAGTACTTGATTGTACAACACAGGATCTCCAACGGAGGAGAAATATTTTATATCATGTCCATATTTCCATGCCTTTGGTTCACCAATTCTAAGCTTTTATTTTAAGTCAGATTCATTCTTGTTTTGACCAGACTGAACCATCAGCCCAGTCCTGTGCAATACAAAGAAATAGAGGTACTGTTAAGGGCAGTTGCTAACAGATGCTCTCAGCTTCCGCAACCCTCGTCTACCCATCATCATAGTGCTGTAAGTGCCTTGTGTCGTTCATTCAGTGATTTAGCGATAGAGCAGTTTTAAATCAGTTCCAAATTTTTATCAGTTATAAATCATTTTGTGTAGCAAAAGGGCGACCACAGGAATACTACTCAGGTTTAACCATGTCACATTGAGTTTTTTTCTGTCCAATATCACATGAAATGTCTGGATAGACTTCACTGAAGGCACTGTGATTTTTACCTGAGGACATGCGACAACAAATAATAAATGATAAATAATGTAACAGTAAAATTCACAGGCAGTTAATAGGAAATGTCTCTTTGGATTTGGCATGGCTCCAAAAAATTCCGTAATGAGATGATATGTAGTACAAAAAAAAATCATAAAATTTTTGATGGTAGTTGACAGTTTCATTCTAATTATTTTGAGCAATACTAAACAGGTGTCATGTACTTTAAGATCACAACTTGTTTGTCATCAGAGATTTGCCCAGAAATTTATTTCCTGAACAATGCTAACATTATTTTTGATAGTATAGCTTACCTCCATTCATTGTATGTCCCTCCCTCCCTTTCTTTCCCACTACCCTCCTCCCTTGAAGCATAGCGTTAAAAAGCAACTCAACAGCAGTCATGTCTGCCGGTCCAAAGAATTTCTGCACCAGGCGCTACTATGCTTTCAGGCTGCCTGCAGGTCTGCACATTCATATTTCTGTAATTGTGTCGTGTTAAAGGGTTTGAAAAGTGACCTGTTGCAGTCTTATCAAAATATTTAGGTTTGATCATCCTATTCCGGTGATTTTATTGTGGAAAAATTCAATTGCGCTGCCAAGTTATCTCTGTGTATGTCCAAGCTTCTCCGTAAGTCTTGTGTGTGTGTATAAATACTTTTTTGATTGTACCCAAGGTTGGCAGAGAACTATGCATCAGAACCTATTCAACAGCAGAATGCATTCACTTCCCTGGCTAAACTCGACCTGGCAGAAGATTCAGTCGAGTCTTTATGTTCATGTCTGCTTCACTGCTGTGACAGTGTCTTCATACCTGCTGTCATTGTAAGAACAGGACACAACTGAGGACACACATACATACAGACCTCCTCTCACACTGTTTCTACTATCTATTATGACTTTTTCAATGTTCAGACATTTTCACAGCACAAATTATTTTTACTCAACCAGAAAAACAGTGCTTCCACAGATACCGTTGCACACCTTAAGTTTTCATAAGTGTTCCCTGAAATATCAAAGCATTCCATAAAAGCAGATTACTTTAAGTGACATACAAAATAATAGAATAATAGTCCATAGAGCTCCATAGAATATTTTCCATTTGATACCTATTTCTTTTATTTCTCTGTAGAGCATATGTGAATGTGATGCCAGTGCTGAGGTGCTACAGTGCCTCTATTGTATCCTGTCCTCCCAGTTCACTCTTTTTCCTACCCTGATGCCCACCTTTGCAACCAAGCTAGGTGAGTTGATAGAAATTTGATCAACAAATGCACCTACCTACCTACCTACCCACCTACCTATCTTAGGTGCTACCTACCCATCTTTTGTGCTGAATTGTACAAAGAGCCAAGTTGAGTTGGTGTATACCCCTTCTTTGATGCAGCAACTAAACTATTTTGTTGTTGAGATGGAGACGAGTGGTGTTGATGCAGCTATTATGTTTGTTTTTAAAATTCTTAACTTTTTTAATTTGTTTGTTTGAATTAGTCTGATCTATGTGCAATTAAATAATTGTGCCCTATTTATTTCTCCTAGCCCATGCTGGCTTCTTTAGGCTTGCTCTGAGACACAAAGCCCTTTTCTGTGCAGGAAACAGGTATTTTGAGAACACAAAACCAGACACATCTCGTTGTTTTGTCTATTCAATTGTGTAGAGAATTGGACTTCATGGGACACAACATCTCTCTCAAAATCTCAAAAAAAACTCTCTCAAATTTTTTTTTTTTCCCAGGAACCCAAATCTGAATTCATCTTGCTGCAATTTTCTGCAGAGGCTCACTATGTGCTTGCTCTCCCATTCAAACCCTGACTCTCACCTATACAAATATGGTATGGAAATAACAAATACACACAGAAAAAATAATTCACAGAGAAAGTAGCTCATATTTTGCAACTAACATCAATAAACTGGTTCAAACAATGTTTATTCAGTGGCTGTCAATATCTTTTAATAGTCACCATGCTGTTCAGAAGTGAACAGTCTGTTTTCATACTGTTTTATACTGTTTCAGTTAATTTTGTCTGATGAAATGCAGTTTTATTTGTCGAAATCAATTTAATGTTGAGTGTAATGAGTGATAACTTAAGTTGTGAATCATGATTCATGACAGTCGGAAAATCATTCTATTCCATTTTGTTTGGGCAGTCAACATTAATCACTTGATTGATCATAGATACAGTACTACCTTGCTATATTGCTACATAGCGGTCCCAGTACAGCGTGGATATTTAAAAATGTTCAAAATGTAACGTTTCCTCGGTACATAGCAGATACCTACTATTTAACCGTATTTTTCCCTCAAACAGCACTTAGGTGCTTTTCCTTTCTTATGTCTTTACTTCCCTTGTTCTTGCATCAGATACTTATGTAGAGGATCTTCTGCAGTGCAGCCTTCCCTCCCTGTGTTATTGTGTGTCTGACTGGCCCTCAGTGCTGTGTGAGAATCCAGAATTCTATTTGTGTGACAATTCAGGAACTAGAGCCACTCAGTATTCTGTGGTCATAATGTTACATCTTGCTCTTCAGAGTGGAGACAGGTAAGACACTGTGATTGCCACACTTTGCGAAATGTACACATCGAATGACCGCCACAGCTATTGTACAATGGCTAAACTTATCACAATAAAGATGCCTTCCTACGCCCATCACTGTCGATGTACCTATTTTGGTTTTCACATCTAAAAACTGCAATTGTAGATACAGAGTAATGTTTTCAGTGCCGAGGGAGATAAAAGGAAAAGAAGCTTTGTGATGTTAGATGTCTCCCAGATGTCTACGGAGACGTGCAGAGCTTCCTACTAGCTGTCTGCATGTCAGGTGTCTCTAGGGAGTCGAGATTAATGTGCCTTAAGTAATGTACTTCTCACACTCTACAGTTTGTGCTTGAGACTTGCAGTTTATTTTGCATATTACATCTTTGATCAAATCTTTCATGCTCAATAGTATGCCGACTAAAACAGTGATTGGAGTCTCTGTTAGCTGTATTGATTCATATAATAAATGTCATTACAGTCACCACCCAGTTCAACACAACAAGTTACTGAGGTTTTATTTGTGAGATTAGGATACTGCAGATTTGAACTTAACAAAAATATTGTGTTGACGAGGATGTTAATACGTGTGCTAGCACCTGTGTAGCGATGTGTACTGTTGTTACATACCGGTAAATGCCACTCATTCTGTCACGCACGCTTGCCTCTGCAGTGGAAATACGTGCCTTTTCCAATGTGCCTCTTTTGTATTGGTGTGTGTGTGTCCTTCATTCAGACTCCTCCCAGACCAAACAGTTTTCTCAAGTGTGATTTGGCTGCTATGTGCAATGCAGGAGCTCAGCAATTGTCCTCCTCCACTACCTGTGCTCCGGTCTGCCCTCTACCTGCTGTCTGTGACACAAGACAAGTGCCAGAACTTAGAATGGGTAGATCGGAGCAGATTCATGAGTTGATTACAACAGAAATAAGACAATATGTAGAGCACAGTAATGACAAAAGCATTGTTTCAACTCTTCTCCAGGCTCCTTTGAGCTGCATCAGCAAGCTACTGTCCTCATGCCAAAGTTTTTCCTCCATCTACATTCACCACCTTCCACTACTCCACTTTATCTATCGGTACCCAGAACTGGTTGAGAAATTTGGATCTGTTGTCCTGGAATTATGGCTGACTCAGAATATACAGCACACAGACCAAGGCCAGAGTACTGTGAGAGTCCATTGAATTTTACATCCTTCACTTCCAAAACCCGATGACGACGTTGTGACCATTAAATACTATAGAAATGGGTGACCATATAAGTTTTCCTTTTGATAGTTAATTAAACATAATTAACCATACATGATGAATTACAACACATTTTCATTACTCGTATACCTCTTAGCAATTTATATGCTGCATGGAGTCAGCTATAATTTATTCATGTCACACAGGAGAAAGAGGGAGAGCCCAAATACCATGCACAAGAGCAGCAACATCAAAAAGCAGACTCGGACACAATGGAGCTACTAACACTGATAAAGAAGTACCCATCCATTGTACTGATACTTTTGGTAAGGCTTTAAAGGTTTTGTTACTGGATGTCAAACATGTCTGTTTACATGGGCTTCAAATTCAGGTGATTGTCTTGTATGTTTTACTCTGTGTTAGTATTGTTAGGTATCTTAACTTGGTGATACTGTGACTTGCAATTATAGAGTATGGTCCACACAAGGGTAGGTTGCCTGGCACAGCGAGCTCTTGGAGTTCTTCAGGTTTTCCTGCATGCACAAGGATGCTATGAAGCAGATCTATGTGCCCAGCTCAAGCTAGCACTACTCCAGACATTGCAGAGGCTGAAAATGGAACACACCCATGACTGTGAGCAGGGACTGAGTGCAGAAGGTACCACAGTCTAGCCTCTAGGAGACAACACCTCAGATTCCGATATGCTCCATTTCAAGGAGCCATATCCATATGATTATTATCATTTATTATTATTATTATTGTTGTTGTTGTTGTTTAAATTTCCTGTGAAGTTTTGTGGTATGTCCCGTAAGAACATGTCATGTCATGAAAGGACCTACCAGGACTTAACACATGCACAACAGTTCCCACCATCCACATCTTTATCAGTGCAAGGACGTGGAAAGAACTAGAACATGCATGCACACACATTCATATTTGATGTAGAGAAGAGTAATGACAAGTCAAGTGAGTGGTCGTGGGTTGGTTAATGTCTGATCTTCTCAATAAACTGTAACATTGTAGGTAGTTTTATGTTTATAAAGACTGAGAGAGATCGGAAGGCCTTAATTAAAATTAGATAAAAGTTTGTCATCATTGTTGGTTTCTTTATCTCTCTTTTCCTCTTGTAACTGACTAGTGGACCCCCTCCCCTTGGTGCTGAGGCTCCTCTGCGTACTGCAAGCCAACGATCCTGGGTTGTCCTGTGATGACAGTAATATGGATGGACTACACTTTAAACTGCTCTATAACGGTGAACTTTCCTCAGAACACCAAATAATGACATGTACTACTGCTCTTACTGGAGCCATTTTTCCCCTGTTGTCGAGAAAAATTTCCTTGATTATGGTCAGCTATTTTTTAACCACACATGTCAGTAGGGTTAAAAAGTGACATGTTGAATCGATTATACTTGTCTGCTGATGCAAGGAGGAAATGAAAAGACATCGAAGTTAGTTTTGTGTACCTCTGTGTCTGTGCATGTATGTATGTGTGCGTTTTTTAGTGAGTAATATAGCAGGAAAGTTGAAACCCACAAAGACTAAGAGCCTACTGTCTGCGTTCAACTATCTATACTGCTGCCTGAGTCAGTCTCCTGCACATTGCACAGACCGAGGTAAGTCACAACCTTCAATTTCTGTCAGTCCTTGCTTTGCCTCCCACGTCTCTATTTCTCCATTTATATCTCTGTTTAATGCAATCTCCATGTTAGTTGCAGAGACAGATAGGCCGACTGACCTCACATGTACAAACACAGCCAGACTTTTGGAACTCATTCTGGATGCACGATGTTAAAAACACCTTCTCAGTCTGGACTGTTACTTTACAAAATCTGTCCCAATCTCCTTTACAGCTGTTTCAGCAATGCTGTCAAACTGCAGACTGCTAGACCAGCTGCAGACAGTGCTCTCTTCATCTTGGTCATCTATGCCATTCCTGTGTCCATCATCCTACTTCTCCTCAGCCCTTCTGTGCTGCTGCCACCTGTTGTTGTCATCCCTCATTTCGTTGCAGCACGTACACTCCACTCAGGTACACAAATTATCCCAGCTGTCTTATTATTAGATCTCTGGAACACAGATAAAGAAGTTCACATGGTCAAGGCAAGGAAGCCAAGCATCCAGCTCAGATTCGGAAGCTAGTGTGGGATTAGTCCTCCACCTCAATACTGAAATGATAATGTATTGTCCTGCTGAATAAAATCCATGTTTCCATGCCAGGTCTTAATTTTCTTGTTACTTGTGGGTTTCTCACCTATTTCTCTACTAATCTAGGTCCACAAGAACATCAGCTGGAGTCTGGACAGAGCCCTGCATTGTTTGCTTTATCAGAAAAGAAGCACAGATAGTCTCCTGCTTGGTAATCCATATTTTCTCTTTTCCTTTTTTATCAACTCAAACACAGGTTCATTTCAACTTGGACACACCAAATATCCCTGATGAGAATCTCCAATATACCTGTGTAAAGTCCGAGTAGAACAATGATGGTTTGGGCTAACTGTGGGGCTGTGAGGCTCAAGGTTTTTAATTTCGTCATTTGTACAATGACCAGTGGTCCAGATACATAGAGAAATCTTTTTGCGGAGCTCTCTCTGGGTGAACAGAGTGTAAAGAAGGAAAGATGGGTCAAAGGACGGAAGGATCAGAGTATGTAAAACATATACATAGTGTGTGCTTCAATATAGTATATTGTCAGGTATCCTGCTTACTCCTCACTTTACTGCTACTGATATACCTGCTGTTACCCCACCAGCTTTCTGTTCTTCTAGTTTGTCTGTGGTGTGTTTTTACTACTCAACATCATTCATCTTTCTTCATGTGTGGTCACTCTCCAGTCAGCATCCTGAGATTACTGAAGAGTCTACTTGACATCGATCTGGTATCTCCAGTGTTGTGTGTGACCACCAGTCCTACTTTGGTTGGGCCCAAACCCCTCGAATCAACAAATGGTGCTTTGTACCCTCTCGGATCCCAAGGGACCCATCATCTCTTCATGGCTCTCTGTGGACTTCTACTGAAGGTTCTTGAATACCTTTGAATCTTGTGTGATTTTGCATGCGAGGATGTGACTGTCCATAGAATAACCAATACAAACCGCAATCAACACTAAACTCATCCTTGTGTGTTTGTCTCTGTGTCTTTGCTGTCTTCATGTGTTTTCTCTCCTCAGAAACATGAGCTGTTGCTTAGAGCTTCGGTCAGTTGCCTTGCCTCATTATTGAACTTCCTGCACAGAAAAAGCCCCAATATAGGTACCTTTATTGCTTAGTAAATATATATGGTTGATGAGTAATTAGACTGTAGAGTGTGTGTGTATGAGAGAGTGTGTTTCTCGTGGTTTTAGCACAACAGATGGTGAGTCAGCCTTGGAGTCGATTCCTCCAGAGAAGCCTCATCAACTCAGGGGAATCCTGCCTACTTCACCCTGCCACTCTGACATTTATCACATCGGTTAGAAGTTGCTAATGTTGTTTATCGCAAATACATGCAAAGTGATTTCATTGATGTTTTACATATTGTTGCCTCCTTTGATGTGTTTTGTGAATTTTGTGAATCGGCATATCACTGTTTGATGTCTTCCATTTCACCAATTGTACAGCATGTGCCACCAGCTATCAATGTTACAATTCTAGTTTACTTTTGGCCAAACTGAAGGTCCTGCACCACCGGATTCACACAAAATTACATCAAATTCCACTGCAAAGGGTCTGACACCAAAACTCTAACTGTGTGTTTATTTGAGGGTAAAAGTATGTACTCTATAGTATTACTACTCTTAATAGTGTGTTTATTTGAGGGTAAAAGTATGTGCTCTAGCTGTAAAAGTAAAAGTCTGTAAAAGTCTGTGGCGTTGACAGTGTGTAAAGCGCTGTTTTCTATATCTTGCAGCTACAGTGGAAGGGGAGTGCTTCAGTGCTGAGGGACTCTGAACTGCTTCAGGTGATGGAAGCTGTGGAAAGCAGGGGAGTGACAGAGATTAGTCAGGAAACATCTCAGGCCCTTAAAGTGCTCTTCACGAAGGTACATCCTTGCATTTATAATATAATTTCCAGTCATTTGGTTAATCTTGTGTGTACAGTATACTGATACATGAAGATGTACAGATCTACCGTACATATATCCCCTGCTCTAGAAATCAGATGCATTTCTATTTATGTGAAAATTCCACTGTTTTTCCATCCTGTATTGTCTTCAGTATAGACTCTGCATCGTTCATTTCAAAATAGTGTCTCTTTCATTGTAATCAGATCCAAAGTGGTGTTCTGCAGCCCCCACTTACAGAGGAGCATTTCTGTAGGATGAGCAGGATTTTGGAGTCCCTCAACACATGTCAATCCACTGAGAGCATCAGCCACAGTTCACCAAATCCCATCATGTATCCTTGATTCTAGATTTCTCTCACGCACAAAAATGCATGCAAATATCAGAGATGCTATCATGGCTGGAAATCGCGTTGTGCAACATTTCTTCCTTAACCTTTTCCTCAAGATGTGTGGGAGATGTGTCCATCTGTCTGTCTGATTTTGAAGTGGGAACAGACGAATTCCATGGAATACAAACATTATAACGAATGCTCAACCCAATTTAAGAAATTGTTTTGTTTATAATGTAAGTTTCCAGCACACACATCTCTGCAAAATCTCCATTAAACTCACCAATTGTCATGTTTGCTCTCTTATCTTTATTTCGGCTTTTCTCAATTTTCAAACTTTACTTTCATTTCTCTTCTCTGTTTTTATGTCCAGTTTTGCAGTATAATGTGGAAACGTGAAGAACAACAGAGGATGTGTACATTGTGCTATCTTGAACAATCAATGATATCCCTCATCGCTTGATATCACAGAGGTCGTCACAGGGGCTCAAACAAAGGGATGCTTTATTATTTTTGTGATCCAAGACATAGTTCAGGAGCTCCTCAGTCTTACATCGTGATTCCAGTGCTCTTCTAAAAACCAATGGTATACTCATTTGGGATTCAAGGATGAGAAACACCCTCTGTATGTGGTGGTGCATCATTTTAAACCCTCCGTGTGGAAACCTACATTGTCCATATTTACCGCTTTTCGCTGTCATTCGTCCGCGGCACTGTACCCGTGTTGTCGTGGCGCTGGATGAGTGGAGCCACAGCAGCCTCACTTGAATGAGCATTTTCTTCACCTTGTTGTCGTCCCTGTGGGATTACAAAGGGAGATTACCCGTCCGGTCCATCCGATGATTTGGACCAACCGCGTTTCTCTGAAAACATAAAGAACAAATCGCACTCGTGTCTAGCGCACATCGTTCGTTGGTCGCTGTCTTGTGGCGCTTTCGGTAGAAGACGGTGAGTGATCCGAGAGTTCAAGTAGCGGCGATATGCAGAGTTGAGACGACGAAATGAAGCGTAGTTGTTGATAGTGATTACTCCAGCTGTCACAGCGGGCGGAGCAACCACC
Organism: Carapus acus; assembly: GCA_900312935.1. Lineage (NCBI taxonomy): Eukaryota > Metazoa > Chordata > Actinopteri > Ophidiiformes > Carapidae > Carapus > Carapus acus. Next base: position 54,362 of record OMPJ01046353.1, on the reverse strand, counting down.
CAGACCGTTCCGCCTTCGGAGACCCGACAGGTTGTGATGAATCATTCGTCATCTTGAGGCTTGTGTTGCAATGTTGGTACCGATGCTTTCTATGAAACTGCCGTTGGTTGTGTGAACACAGTGTCTTCAGAGATCGATTATTCGAATGGCCTTTTGAAAACGTTGATTTATAGACATAGCTATGATCCGAATCATGACGCAGTGACACTTACAGCCCCAATGACGAGACGAGAGCCTCACACGTGTGGTCACATGTGTCAAAACCTCAGGTTCCATCCCTGCATGGATTGAGGGCGAGCATCTCCAAATCCACGAGTACTGCTACATAGCCAGCTAGCTGTCAGCCTATGGGCTTTTCTGCGTTCACTGTTTGTTTTTAGCACCGATACTTAATGCCTCGTTTTCCAGTCCAGTTTGTCAATGTTTGCCGATGAAAGAAATTGCGAGATTTTCAACTTTGCCAGAATTGTAATTGTATTTGAATGTCACTGAATATCGAATGAATAGTCGGTGGCCTCACTAACTATGATATCAAAGCAGTTGCTAAGCAGTAACCTGAGCCTCTGCTCAAGAAAGTTCAACATTGTCCCTTGCAGCCACAGGAGAGATGCTCCTCTCAGTTGCTGTCAGTGATCTGACAGAGTCCGATCATCTGATGTCAAACACTTTCCTAATTTTAATGCCAACTGTAAGTGACTGGATCTCAAGAAGGCTCATTCCTTTCAACCCTGTAACATCTGTTGTTCCACTGCAGGGAAATCATTATAACCACAATCCCTCAGGGAGAGCAAAGGTACCAGTTAGAGTGCTGGTTCGTGTCCTTGACATGTAAGACTCGAAACTAAGATGTAAACTTGATCTCGGGACATGTGTGCTTTGCAGAGATCATCTCCAGCAGCGATTTTTTTTGTTCCAAAGCTGCAATTTTATGCCTAATGGATGCATTTGGTGTCACAGTTTTAGGGTTCGGGTCTTTCAATTTCAGACCCCGTCACCCAGGCGACCTGATCAGGAGTGATCACTTCCCGGCCTGTGTCCAAGAAGCACTCGCTCACTGCTCGGCCCTCTGGATCCACAGCCATCGTGAGGCCTCAGAGGCGGCACAGATCGCTCTGCTCTTGCGTGCCCCTGTGATGCCCAGGGGGCTGTAGGCCTTGCAGAGTGACTTTCCTGCGAAGTCCCTTCCCCCAACCTCAATGGGTAGGCATTGTGCACGCCCGCCTCATTTGCGGCACTCCTCCACCAGCTCAGAGTGTTTCTCACTTTTCCTCTGACTAGCGTCCTCCTTTCTCTTCTACCAAGGCACTGTTAGCTCCACCGTAATGATCTGCTCAGATGTCTCAGAGAGCGGGATGATGTCTGGTCTAGAGCTGGTTTCAGAATGTTCACAGGAAATTTCAGTTGTTTTCCCAGGCCCACCAGTAGCTGCCAGTTGTTCGCTGTTCCCAGAACGCGTGTTTGGGCTTTCGGGCAGGGAGATGGTTGTTCAAATCGGCTCATACAAAAGGGATTTTGTGTCCTGGTTGGTGTTAGCACTTGCTCGGATTAATGGCACTGTTGATCGACTCTGAGACCACTTATAGAACCATGTTGTGGCACCAGCAATAGTGGCCATCTCTGAGGGCTAAGGACAGCTCCTGAGCATGTGCCTCAGTGTTCCTCTTCCTTCGCATAGTGTAATAATAGTGGACGTGTTGAGTTTTCTTCCAGCATGATCCCAACAGAAGAGGTTTGCCGGGCTGGGCAGGACATCATAGACTCAATGAGGAATTGAATGCGGAGGGGTTCAGCCCTTTAAAGTTCAGACTATGACATCTTTCAGCTGTGGCCTCTTCCCATCTGGTCCAAGCGCACTGCTGCCTCAATCCCACCCACTGGCTTGCACACTGCTCTTTGAAGCCAACCCTCACTTCAAGTTGGATCCTGTCCCATCTTTCTTTGCCCTTGAGGTTGTTGGAACTAGATTCTGGGATGGTGCCCAATGGTGCTGGGCCGGTCGCCACAGATCCCACCAGTTCTTTGTGACAGTCAAGATTCTGCCTGGTACACTACCTCCTTTGCCCTCCACTTTCTGCTTGTCATAACCTCAATGCCAGCTTGGCATACTATTGGGTCCTTGGATTCCCTGCACTAGAGAACCTCCCTCGCTCTGGCAATCATGAACTCCTCAGTATGGTGTTGACTGGGCGGGTCATCTCGTTCTTGTTGCCGCAGAGAGCGATGTAGCTTAGTCTTCTAGGTAAACCCAACCAGTGTTGAAGGCGCCAGCCGACCCCCTTCTCAAACCGTTCCACAGTGGAGATGGGAAATTCATACACCAGCAGTGGCCACTGTATCCTCAGCAGGATGCCATGCTGGTATGCCCACGCAATGAATTCCCCTGGAGGACCTGACTTGTCGACAGTTTGATATGAAATTTCACGCTGAAGACATATTGTATACCAACCAATATGTGTTCACTGCATTACACTGAGCCAATAGAAGAATATGCATGTTGGCATAGCCAGCCCACTGTCTTCATCAACACAACTATAGTGTGGAAAGAGGGTGTTGCATTAATGATGTCCTCTCACTATCAAAATCTGCACTGCAGATTATCTTCTTTGTGCATGTGCTCATACCTCCATTGTACAAGCAGGTCCCTTTCTCGGGCCTCATTTATCAAACGTGCATGCACGTAGTGCGTAGGCACTTTCCAGGGGAAAGTGTGACATTTACCAATTCGTACTTGTGCGTAGAAACGTGTGTAAACTTACTCGCAGCTCTAGCCATGCGTACGCACAACATATATCCCTCTCGACCCCTGTGTACAGGTACGCTTACCTGCAAAACTGCGGGACATACACATGAAGCACTGTCATTGATATTCACTTAGACTTTGACTTGATCAGACCCGATTGGCTGAATAAGTAAATAGTGGGAACTACGCTAAGTTCTTCTGTGTTTATTTAATTCACACATCGGATTTCATTTTCTGCGCCCCATCACCTTGCTGTGCCTGTCGATAGCAGGAGCGGTGTGCAAATGCGCAAGCGTGAAGTTTAGAGGGAACATTGACAATGGCCTGTCTTGCTTCATGGAAATTTCTCTTCTATTTTCATTGACGTGGAGCATCTTTGTCCATTTGGGGGTGTTAGTGGGATAATTTGTCTATACTTTGCCTGGATTGATCGTAAATCTTATTCTGATGCTTCAACCCTGTTATGTTAATTTATTAAGACCCAGTGGAAATGTTGAGGATCATTCATGTGGATGGAGGAACAGGCAGTCAAATGAGATGTGAGGGTGGTATAATTCCAGAGGGGTTCGCCTGTGTCAGACATCTGATTATTATTCCAATGAATCTGGACGAGGCCTTTGTGAGATAAATAATCGTGTGCCATACTGTGTAAACATCTTATCCCAGTATATTACTTATCCATAGATTATCACAGCTATTGTCTTGCCCAGTTTTCATCTGAAAGGTACTGGAATTTGAGAAAACATGTTTACTGTGATGTGCAGAGTGAGAGAGAAGTTCTTGAGAGATGAACTGATCTGTGTTTTCCATTAATGCAATGTGTTTCAATGTGAGTGTGTACTCGACTGAGACTTTTCTTTTTCCATTGTCCCTGATGTTCAGAAGACTGCGCATGTGCTGCCATCTGCTGACGATGAAGAGTGTGTGTGTAGTGCTCTTAGCTCTGTCAGCTGCTGCCTTCAGCTCGGCAGATGCAGACATGCACAGAGCGAGACATGACTCCAACCTTGAGATCTGTATCCTTCCATGTATTAGGTGTAAGTCTGTAACTGCAAGAGGAATTCATATGTGTGTCTGTGCAAAAACAGGGTTTGTGCAACACATCAGAAAGTGGTCTTTTTATTTTTGTCAGGCTCAACTGTGAATATGTCTGGAAAGTGTGAACTCCTGACCTTGAAATACCAGACAAGCGACTGTTTGAGACCAAGAGGAAGGATCAGTTGAATGCTCTGAAAAATCTTGTAGAGCTGAACGACATCAACCAGCAGTACAAGATCATAGACATCATGCTGAAAGGACTCTTTAAGGTTATATAGTGTATGCCAGTTTGTGTGTGTCCTGTAAACATACATCTTGCATCAGGAAATATGACTCCTAGAGATGTCCGATAATATCGGCCCACCGATATTAGCATAAAAATGTAATATCGGTATCGGATTTTTTTGCTTTAAAACCGATAAAATAAATACCGATAAAAATACAATAATGCTTGCGTTACACCGAAATAGTGCCTATGCGCTCCCGAAGCGTTTACCGGCGCACATATTTGTATCGGCTGTTATCGGTATCGGTAAATTGAGAGTTGGACGATATCGGCATATCGGATATCGGCAAAAAAGCCTATATCGGACATCCCTACTCTCAACATTTAGGTCCAAAGTACTTAAACAACAGTACTCTCAACAACTCTCTGAAATTGTGTATTTTGACAATGCAATTTTGGCCATAGATTACTGCATGCATACTGGAACACAGTGTTTGCCTACTGCATCACTAAAGCTGTGTTTCATCATCATCTTAGTGTTAATAGTCAGATGTGATTCATATATGTTATATTATGTGTGATTATTATATTACCATATCTCTTTTTGATTGTATTGACATCTTACTGAACAAGATTTCTAGCCCCATGATCTTCTCATTCACATCAACATTCATTAACTGAAGAACTGTTATAGTGTATTCTATTTTAAAGGTATAAACTTTGTCATCTCCCCTTCACTCAGGTGTTGGAGGACTCCAGGCAAATTTTAATTGCGGCCAACACGCAGCCTGATGACCCCTTCCCGATGGACGATAAGATTAAAGAAGGTCAAATTTACATTTGTGTCGTAACTCATGTTTATATTTGCAGTATTTTGATTGCACTTTTTTCCTGGATACACCTCATTTGCTGTCTTTCATCACCACCAACAATTTCCCCATCTTAAACACTCTCTATTCCACAGCTTATTCCCATGTTGTGGAGAATACAGCATTTTTTGGCGATGTGGCGTTAAGATTTCCCCGCATTGTCCACCACTACTATGACCGCAATGCCGACTGGGGTGGTCTGTTGCGCTGGGGGCTGAATTTTTGCAACCAGACGGGAGTCTTCACTGGTGGGGCACATCAACATGTACTCACACTGGTAAGGTTGCTCGGTCTACCTTCAATTGTCTTTACTGTGTTTACCTCTGCGGTTGCTGAGATTTGTATTATGTTGTTTTGAGATCACCACTAATCTGCAGCTTGGAGCCATTTTGCTTCTGTTAGTTTGATACTTGTGCTTGGCTGTAAATCAACCACAATCAAATTGTATGTGTTATGTCAGTGTGACGCTTCGATTCCTGATGTTGTTACTGTTCTACCATCTGTCTGTTCCTCAGGTGTCACAAGAACTTGGAATAACAGAGAAAACTCCAGATTTTCTAAACCCGTACCGCACAGAGAGAGATGCTGTAAGGAAGATGAAAACACCACAATGTTGCTGAAGCTTCAGCTGCATTATCATATACATTTGTCAACGCTGGAATATCTGATATTGATAAAGTATCATCTAGCAATACCCGACTTGTTCAATAACCACAGCACATGCGCTCAACATGATATTTCCCCCACACATACAAGGTTTTCCCAGGTGCTGGAAAAGCTTCAAAGTACTTAAATTAGCTTAAGATTGTGTCTATTCATGCTTTGCACAGTGGGAATCTTGCAGATATTTACTACTGAGATGACGGTTTATCAGAAGATAGTTGATTTGATGATGACACTTAATGACTTGCAGACACAGCATTTGTATGTCTATTTCCTTGTAAGTAATCAAGTGCGTTCTCATCTGCTGCAGGTGCTTCATACTGCTGAGGCTTTCCAGAAGATCCTGAGGGAGGAGGAGAAGAGGAGGAGAAAGGAAGAGAAAAGGAAAGAAATAAGGAAGGGTCCTCGTATCTCGCGGTCCCGCACAGAGTTATAGTGCTGCATGTAAGTTTCTCTGGTGAGCTTGGAGAAGTCGAAATGAAGATACCTATAGTTCCTCTGGAATGGCTTGGAGGTAAAGGCCGGGAGGAACACTCAGTGAGGCAAAACAATTGTGGAGTGTCTGTGGAGTTTATGGGTAGGTACTCACAAGTTATACTCCACTCTGTACTCTTTTATGTAATCTTAAATGTGGTACTGGAAAAAATGAAGTCCCATCCACCCTTTTCCAGGGGGCGCTACTGTAGAAATGGTGATGATTGTTATTCCCCATTAGATGCCAGGAGTAGCAATAAGCCATTGTCTAACCATCTGGTAGCTGAGAGGGGACAGTGATTTCTTTTCATTTGGGCATATAAATTACTATTTGTTTTATGACAGATATCGTATATTATAGCGTTATTTAAAATGTCCTAGTGAATCTCAGGTACCTGTTTTGCTGGTGAAGACTCCACCTACAACCACACTAAGTTAAATTTGTGGAGTTGTGGAAATGTACGTTGAACATTATCCAAAACAAAAGATAAGTGATAGAGTTTTCATCAACTATGTACAGGTGTATCAGAAAGTCTGGCTGAAAATTTTGAACCTGCAGAGGCCATCCTAAATGTTGTTTGTATGCCAGTACCATTTTGTTAAGTAAAAACCAATACAGGAAAACTTGCATCCTACCTGGTGGCTGAGCTCTGGCAAACCACTGGAAAAGAGACACTAGATCATCTGAAGGCGCTACAGCAGTGTGATGAGAACATCAGGCTTGATTTCAGTGTTATCCAGGACTCATTGAAGTATTTCTTTAGTCAAAAGAATCTTTGGTTTGGTGGTTTTCGTTAGAGTTAAAATGCAATACGTGTTATGATATGAACAACAGGGCAGCATCAAACTGAAAATACACTGGTTTCACTTCTTTCCATCTCTCTGTGTTACTGTGTAGATATTGATAAGCCTCTGTGTGTTATAGATCGGGCATCACATCACTATCTCAGGCAACTTCCTTGTTTTTTAGCAGCTCCGTTTAGAAGTCGCCACAACAGATCAGATCAACTATCTCCACCTCCTATGACTGGTGTCTCGTCTAATAAATGTCTTCTCTCCCCTCACCCGTAAGCCTTTTCATGCTACCAATATATCCATGATCTCTCCTCTGCATGTAACCAAACCACCTCAATCTTGCCTCTGACATTATCTCCAAACTGCCTGACCTCTGATGTGCTCATTTCCAATCCTGTCCAACCTGGTCTCCCCCAAAGAAAACCTCAGCATCTTCATCTCTGCCACCCCTGCTCAGCCTCCTATCTTTGAGATCTCCAAACCGTATATCATGGCAGGTTTAAACACTGTCTTGCACACATTCCCTCTCAGTCCAACTGCTATCTTTCTGTAAGCATCCCCTCTTATCTCTTGTCCAACATATCTTTATTGCCTGGCTCATCACCCTCTAGCTACTACAGCTCTGCACATCACCCTTGTTCTTCAAAAATTGGGACCTAAGTATTAAAGTAAACATTAACAGCTAGTGTCTTGACACCTTTTATGTCCCATACGCTTCAAGACGTAGGATTAGCGTGTATTCTTTGCACATAATCAAATGTGGCCAGGAATGAGGTGGATAAATCCCAGTTACACAATACGATTACATATGGGAAAAGTATTTTTCGATTTACAGGTAGATACTTTTAAGTATCACACATTTGTATATTGGACCATAATTTGTTTCAGCATGATAATGATTACTGCAAAACCATCTGCTTCTTTCCTCGTCCAAAACATGTTTATGACTGCCACAGGTGTAGTTAAGAAATTCCAAATAAAGATAATTTTTTTACAGTATTTATGCCAGAGGGAAATCACTTATCGGCTGCTCCTGGTCTTCCTCGACCGAGGTGATCAGGGAGCAAATGACATGTTATGTTGAGCACAATATTTGACCTTCACTAAACTTTTTCATTTTACTTTTCTCCTGCGATCTTAAGATTATAAGAAGTATGTTTGAAGATTATTATATTTTGTTTGTCACTCAGTGTATGTTTAGTTTGAGTTAATGCTGAGTACTTATGTGTTTTCTAGTTTTCTATTCTTTGGCTTATTTGCATAGCTCAGTTAGCCTGGTGTTGATTGTGGTACTGTGTCATGCAAGACCACTTGTGAAAAGGTGTAAGAAGGGTTTTTTTTCTGGCTCATGACTTTTCACTCATGCTACTCAATGTTGCCACAAATAAGATGCATTTCAACCCAGAGTTGCTTCACAAAGATGGAGTTTATTCAGTGGTCTTTTTCTCTTTACTTGTGTGGGAAATTTCAATTTCATTTCATCAATAAAAATCTGATACCTGGTGGTATTACACTTCACAATGTATCTGTGTTTGCAACTAAGAGGAGGGTTTTTTTTTTTCTTATAAAAAGTAATTAAGTGACATGAACAACAGAGAATTAGTGCAACAGAGTATTAGAACCAAACCAAGAGGGGAAAAAAATCAACACTTCAGGAATTAAGGTGTAATGTTGCAAAAATTAAGTTGCAATGTTTTAAGAACGAAGTTGGTAAATTAAGATAAAGTTTTAGAATTAGCCGAGGACAGAGGTTGGCAACCCAAAATGTTGAAAACACCATGTTGGACCAAAAAAATCAAAAAACATATCTATGTGGAGCCGCAAAAAATCAAAAGCCTTGCATAAGCCTTTTAATGAATGAATAATGAATTTATTATCCACATTTTTGCAGCATTGGAAAAAATTAAGACAGTTTGTGTCATGTTTGTCCACTTACAGAAACTCTTTTATTTAAAGGGGAAAAAAAAACATTTTCTTTTTCCATTTTTAAACATTTCTGAAAAAGCTCCAGGGAGCCCCTGGGATGGCGCATAAGAGCCACATGCGGCTCTAGACTCATGGGTTACCAACCCCCAGCCTAGGACTACCTCTCAGTGTGGCCCTAATGCTGATAATTTACTGTGTGAATACAGCAAGGCAGAGACAACATCTACCACCTGACAAATGCCTAAAACATGCAGTCTAACCAGATAGGCCTCTCATACCACACCGTCTGATGTCTCATCACCAACACACACAAACCTTTGACTGAGTTTACTTGCCATGGGTCAGTGAGACCTCTGGGCACAGCTTCTCTCCCTCAGCTTCACACCTTGCCAGCACCTCACGCCATGTGGGTGTGTGTATGTATTTATGTATGTGGCCATCCATGAAGAGAGCAGCCAAAAGATCACAGCATAAACAGTTATTATTTGTCATACTTTCTCTGTTTTAGATTATGATCAAATTTTCTCACTCTTTCTAACATTGATAACAACATTCACAGACTGAATCTCAACAAATGAATGTGCCTGGTACTCAAACTTTCCTCATCTCAGAAGATGAGACCTCCTCATCTCTGCTTAAATGTCCCATGAGTGGCTAAGAGTCTCTGAATAACCACAAGTTGCTCTGCTTAGTCTTCCTCTACCTTTCTACAGACGAATTGCCACCAATAGCGCATCTCCATGCACATGTAATGAATTAGTGTGAATTAGCCAAATGGGCTTAGCCCTGTGTGTACAGATAGGGGGCGCGGTTTATTCAAATGACACCTAAACTTCAGATGGTTGACGTACTATCAGACCATGGCGAACGCGGCCCTCCCATTGGTCGACGGTGACTGGTCTCATGACAACAACAGTCAGGTGAGGACCAATCGACGAGCCCCGGAGCCACCAAGTCAGGGAATGACGTCAAACAAAATGGCGACACCTTCAACTTGAGACTGTGTGAATATGTTTGTCGTGATGAAACTGCCTCTCAGGAGGCACTGACGTCGCCTTGATGTCACATTAGGAATTAACGTCAATCTTTGTAACATTTTGATGACCTTACGCCACCAAAGGTGTTCTTGCCGCTGCAAACAACCTTGTGGCTCGGCCTGTGACAGCCGGGAGGCGATTCTGTGTCAGGCAGGATGGACAACGGAGAGTACATCAGCAGCATGGACAACATGGACCCGACTCTAGCTGAGCTGGGCGATGAATTTACCCTCGGAGATATCGATGGTCAGTGTAAATGGCGTGCAAAGTGATAAATAAATGTATTCGTCAACTCTCACAAATGTACCTGACTACCACTACAGCCGGTGTTATTTATCTATCATCCGGTGATCAAATAATCATCAACACACGGTCTAATGTGCGGACTTCGTTACCTCAATCATTCATACGGAACAGTACCAAGGTCGAGACTGTGATCGGGTTGAGATGAGCATCACTAATAACTTGTGAGGTGTGCGCTAGCAAATTCAAATTCCAGACAAGTGAGATGATCAAAGCGATTGTAAGCAATCACATTGGCATGATGTGTTTTGCGTACTTGATTGTGGAGCGCATTTTTGCAGTTTTTCTTTGTCAAATTGGAGATTTCTTGATGAGATGGAAATTGTTCACGCAATAGTTTGGGACTCTGTAGCACATCATGTACCTATTATCAAAACACCCACACTTCGACAGAAGCAAAATCGGGAGTCACCATGCTTAGAATTCACAATGGAATATTGCGTTGTTGTTTCTGGTATATTGTTTAATAACAACTGGGAAAGTGAACCAAAGATCAATCACACACCTCTATTATTCACAGTACTTCCAGTCCCAACGGCAGATCTACTTGCGTTGGGTGTTGTAAGCAACGTCAATCAGTTTGATGACTAACCCTTTAACTTTGATCACCCTTTTGTTATTCCTCACAAGTATTGTTCCATCAACAGGATGGAAAGTAGTACACAGCATTCAAAACACAAGCGACAACTGCAGTTCAATGAGTTCTCACACTAGCTGCATGACTAAGAGACCACATATTTAGTTTTACTTCTCAATGACTAACTTCACTATTTAGTAGGCTGAAGGACCACTACCTTGATAATTTATGAATACAGAGATAAACGACATGTAAATGACAACAGCAGCTTTACTGAATGAATCATGTTGACAGGAGAGGGTGTCAGCTATCTGTCGCCAAGATTAATTGTGTCACCACTGCTACCTCTACCACAAACTACATCGAAGTACCCCTCCACTGATGGTGTGATGGAATGCTATGCAGAATAATCAATTTGCTTCCTGCAGCATTTGAATAGGGTTGCTTTTATGTAAATAGGTTGATGAATGTGTGCATCGTTTTGATTTACAGTCATAACTGCCTGAGTCCTGTTTGTTTTACCAGGCCTTGCACCTCAAACCATTTTTTTAAATATTTATGCCGATCGTTATGCTTATTTTTGATTGTCAGTGAATGATTTCATTGTAGTGCTGCCTATGTTCTTAAATTGTCAATGATAAAGTTTTCTGCTAGTTTTTATGACTTCAGTCTTTGGTCAAGTAAGGCTAAGGTCAAAGCTGCTGGCCTCTTCACTGTAACAGCAATGTACACACAGTATAATGCACATTCAAACACCCCACCATTTCTTCTGGGTCATTTGTGAGATGTCTAGTGTTCTCTGAAGGTTAGTACTTTAAAGGCCCCCTCTATTTGTGCATCTTTCTGTTTTTCTAACAGTTGGCCATACCATATGTAGCCTCTGTCTTAGCATTGGATATGGGTGAACTTTATATTTTGTTGTAATGACACCAAAACAAGCTTACTTTGATATGCATCACATAATTATGTTATGCAAGGAATGAATTTATGCATCCATATTTTTTGTTTCAATTCAGTATAGCCATTGATTTCAAATCCACCAATGCCTTTGTTGCCATCTGTATGTCTTTTCAGAGATGCTCCAGTTCGTCAGTAACCAAGCTGGGGAATTTTCAGACATGTTTGAGGACCAGATCAACTCGGCAAGCTCTCAACAGAATGGCAGCACCAGCACCACCACCACCACCACCAACAACAACAATAACTCCACCACCACCAACATCAACAACAGTAGCACCACCCCTCAACCTGCAACTCAGACTTCACAAGCTCCCCAAGCGATGGCCTATCAGGGCCCTGCACTGCTCAGCCCCTCCCACACACTGTCCCCTCAGTCCTTGCCCCATACCGTTGCCCAAACCCCCACTCTTGTGTCGTCGGGACAGCAGGTGACCACCCGCAGTCCCCCTCTTCTACAACCAAGACCTCAGGTGGTGCAATCCATCCAGCCTCTACCCCAATCAGCAGCCCCCCAGCCTGCTATTCAGGTAGCATTTGCTCATCAGTGTCTTATTTATTAGTTGTCTTCTCATTGTAAGGAAGGAATAGATGTGAGATTGTCCACCACCTTGTGGCACCATTTCATGGCATGTCAAATCAAAATGTTACCTGCTGGAAAATATCTGTGCAATTCCAACTTATGTCCTTTCTTGCAGATGCACACCTCTGGGATCCACATGAACCAGAGCATCCCTGTTCATACATTGGTTCAGACCCACAGCCCGTCGGCAATGCCCATCCAGACCCAGGCAGCTCAAACAGTGATGATTGCTTCCAATGGAAATCGATTTTTCCAGAACCCTGTCATCTGTCACCAGACTCCCTCTCCAAGTTTCCAAGGTAAGAAGACAATCGAGATTTTACGAAAAATGCGCACTGTATTGCTTGTGCTGTAGACATCCATTTCTCCCACCTGCTTCTCCAGTCATTCAGCCACAGATGCAGAGCATTGTGACATCACCACAGATCCAACCAGTGACCATTCAGCACCAACGTGTCCTAACCCCAGCTGGTCAGACCATCCAGACTTTATCCACTGCTCCCGCCACCGTCCACACGGTGCAACAGCAAGTTCAGCAAGTATGTGTGAATAATGTGTAATTTGTAAGGATAGGGTTAGTTGGTCGGTTTCTATCCCCCAGTAACAAGTACATTTTTGAATGTTTTCTGCCTCAGGTTCTGGTCCAGCAGCCCCAGATTCTTAAGACTGACTCATTGGTCTTGACAACATTGAAGCCAGACGGCACACAGGTTCTCTCAACCATGCCGAACCCCACAGGGATTACAACGTTAACCACACCCATCCAGAACACAGCTCTGCATGTCCCAGTATGTGCTTACAGTGATCAAACCTCCTTCTTTCAACTCTGACAGAAATGTTCTCGTCATAGACTGCCAGCCACCATGCCTTCTGTGCGGCTCTCACATATCCTCGTCTGGGTCATGGGGGCCTCAGCTTTAGCATGGAAACCCAGACTGTTGTCCCCCCAGCTAAGAGAAGAGCCCTTGTCATTCCTGGGCTAATTTAGAGATACTGCATATCCCTCGGACATGTCCTGGGTCTGCTTCTAGGCATGCTACCAGAATGACGTTCCTGGGACACTTCCCAAGGGAGGTGCCCAGGAGGCATCTTTAGCAGATGTCAACCCTTTCTCAGATGGCTCCTCCAGACATGGAGGCCGGCCATGTTGTGGAACATACCCATTTCGGCTGCATATGTGCATGATGGCTGTTCTCTCAGTCATTGCAGAAAGATCATGGTCATAGCTGCAGGTTTGCAGGGTGATGTCGGGCCTCATAAGGGCAGATGGCGTGGTTGCTGTCAGTCTATGATAACCCTGCGAATTTGTAGTTTGAAGCTACGAGGTTCCATTGAAGTTTTAAGCACCAGTTTAAGTAAATCTAGTAGCCATTTCTACAGCACTACTGACACAATTGCGTCTCCTCTGACTTGTATTCTTTACACACAGGCATTGATGAGTAGCAACATCCTGACCACTGTCCCTGTTGTGATGGGCGGTGGGGAGAAGCTGCCAATCAAACAGCTGCAGTCCAGCTCCTCCAGCTGTGCAAACATGGCGAGATCTGCCATTGAGCAGGGTCCAATGAGTGTGGGAGTCATCGGCCCGGGAGGTGTGATGAAGGAAGGCGAGAGGAGAACAACACACAACATCATTGAGAAGAGATACCGCTCCTCCATAAATGACAAGATCATAGAACTTAGAGACCTCGTCATGGGCAATGATGCAAAAGTAAGTGAAGAGATTTGAGCATTGACACAGACGCTGACAAAACATAAAAAACATCAACAAATGCATCACAGGCTTTCCCCCCGTGTGTGTAGATGCATAAGTCAGGAGTGCTTCGGAAGGCCATCGACTACATCAAACACTTGCAACAAGCCAACCACAAACTTCGACAGGAGAATCTGGCTCTCAAGATGGCCAACCACAAGAACAGTATGCACCTTTTCTTCGCAGTTGTTTATATCATCGAATTTGTCATAGGTGCTTACTGCCTCTTATTCTTTTTTAACCCTCAGAGACAATAACTCTGTCTGGGAGCCCAGAACTAAAACCAGAAGGCCTGATGATGTCGCCTCCTGCCTCAGACTCTGGTTCCCCTCATCAATATTCACCTTACTGTGTTGACTCGGAACCTGGCACCCCGTTGATGGATCATGATGGGGTAATCACATCAGTCCAGATGAATATTAATCCTGTCAGGTTGTATAATGTCTTGTAAGTTCTCCAACACATTGTGCAATGGTATTTGTCCTCTCTGCTTCAGGTGAAGAGTGAACCAGACTCTCCCTCCTCTGTTGGAGTGTTGGATCGCTCTCGTCTGCTGTTGTGCGCTCTAACTTTTTTGTGCCTCTCCTTGAACCCTCTGCCATCTTTGCTGGACTCTGAGTCCTCAGTTAGCCATAAGTTCGGGGAAGGCCACACACCAGCTTCTAGAACACTGGTCTGGTTTCCGAGCCACACACAGGATGTTGGTGAGCACATTTGAGTCATCACTTCAATTTTTCTTCACTTAGTTGGTTGTAAATAAGTTTTAAAAAATGTACTCCCCTTCCACATTTGTTTCATCCTTTTCTGTTAGCATCCTGGCTCAGGTGCATGTTGCCCTGGGTAATGGCATGGTTGCTGAGTGGAGTGGGAGCGGTGTGGGGCTGTGTCCGGGTGCTGTGCTTGTGGGAACCAGTTACACCTCTTCACTCGCCAAAATCTGTTTCCTTTTGGAGGCACCGCAAACAAGCAGACCTGCATGTGAAGAGGGTGAGTGAACATGTGATCACGTAAGGAGAGAACATCACTGTTTTCTTATTTGCTACCCACTGGAAAGGCAATGACCTGTTACCTGTTTGATAGCAAAATACACACCAAGAAGAAGATAAAAACTGTTTCATCTACTATAATTGTTTACAGTAACACTGAGGTTTTCACTCGCAAGATTTAGATGTCATAGATCGACTTTGTTTTGCCGTGTTCAAATAAAATGTTGTCACAGTATTACTACTTTTTTTTTTTTAAACAATTCCATCATCATAGTATAATCAGAAGTATTAAATACTCATGGCACTACCATGTTGCCCTCCACAGGGGGACTATACAGCAGCCCTGACAAGTTTAGAGACCTGTCTGTCCATCTTGACCAGAGCTCTCCCATCAACCAATCTGGATCTGATCTGCTCTCTCACATGGAATCTCATTCGCTACTTCTTAAACCGTCCGACCCCTCTGGGTTGGCTGGTTCACCAAATCAAAGGAAAGCATGAAGAGGAGGAGGCCAGAACCAGTGCAAAGGATGCAGCCCTGGTTTACCTCCGGCTCAGTCAGCTGCAACTCACAGGTGAGTGTAACCATTGTTTGTGTACTATGTGTCTTAAAACATTCTACAAACAATGTTTTCAGATGATGTTTAAGTTAAAAGTATGAGACATAATAAAAGAGCCTAACTGCAGTAAGCAAGTTCCCTACATGAAATGAAAATGGTAAAAATGAACTTACATGTGACTCGACTGTTTTTTTCAATTCCAAAACAAAGCAAAACCACTTCATTTTTGTGGTAGAGTGAAGTCCTAATAATTTACATCATTTGCCATTAGTTTCAACTATGAACAAGATTTTACTAATCAGAAAATTGAACTGATTTGGGGTCATGTTTCATTTTCATACACAAGTGAGAAAAAGATTAAACATTAGGACAAGTAAAGACAAACAGTATTGATTTTTACCTTGTCAAAAATGAATACAGATAACAAAAATAAATATTACATAACAAGCTGACAAAAGAAAAAAAAAATGTATGACCCCATTTTATGTGATGTCTGTTTGTATATAAGTGTGTACATATATAAATTTACACAAACACATGTGTTTAAATTTGTGTGTGTGTATGTGTGTACTAGTGTAGTACTAGTGTGTCACACCTTAATCATAACAAATCTTGATCTCATCTTCAAACCCTAACTTAAGAATAACCTGTGGTACTCACAGAGACAAAGAGACCTTGCAACATAGTAAATTGTGCCTTCCCCCTTTTTTCTAGGGAAACTTCCTCAGCGTGGTGGACTGTGGGCTTTGTCTCTCTCCCTGAGTGCAGTCAACCTGAGTGAGAGTGCCATGGGCATGATGCCGCCCTCCCAACTCTCACAGATCTATGTGACAGCAGCAATAGCCATGCGAACATTTCTGGGTCACCACCTCTCCTTCCTTACAGTAAGTCGTGTGTTGTCAATTTCCTGTGAAGTCCCAAGTATTTTCTCCGCCTGTCTACATATTTTTTTACGTAACCGTCAACATAATAGCGCACAAAACACGTTATTTTCTGCAGGGATACCTACTGACTCGTGCTGAGAGTGTCGCCAACCAGTCAGAGGGCAGACCGATCCCTGACTGCCTCCGTTGGCTTTTCACTCCACTGGGGAGGCAGTTTTTCCTCAGTTGTGATTGGTCAGTGAGATCTGAGGGCTGTGAGGATGTGTATACCTCAGAGAGAAACCCAGGTACACCTGCATGTGTGTGTACATTACATGATGAAATCATATACTGTATCAAAGACATTAGTTTATAGTGTGGAGCATTGAAAGTCATACTTTTCAATTGTTGTTTTCTTGAATCAGATGCTGGATGTGTCCTGCATCTGACTTAAGTTTTTTGCTTAAATGGATTGATGCCCCACTTGTGATTTTTGTGATCATTGTGCTATGCATATTTCTTTGTATGAATTAAATAACTTGTGCAATAAAGTTTTTGTTATTTTGAGATGGAATTTTAAGGAACCAAAGTGTAGGATAAAGAATGCCTTCTCAACAGTTTTTTTCACATTATTTCTTAATTAGTTGACCCCATTGCCCAGCTGCACCGCTCTTTCTGCGGGAAGCTACTGGAGAGAACAGTGCTCACACTTATCCAACCACACAGTGGCAGAGAAGCAGGCAAACACAAGATCAAGTCCGGGTAAGACCAAAAGGTTTTGTTGTTTTGTGTTGTGGATGCATGTCAACTCTACATTCTTGCCTATTGAATCAGTGAACACCTATACATGTGACTGTTAACACTTCTATCCTAATAGAGAGTTTTCAGGTGCCTTAGACTTCCTTCAGTTGTTGAATAGCTGCACGGAGGATTCACCCTCCCCTCCTCGAAACCTCGCCGCCCCTCCCAATCACACCACTGCGCCAGGTATGCATGAGAATACGCATGATGGCGGATGCCCAGGAAACTTGAGTCAGATGTAATGTTAGCATGTGAAAACCATGATATCATAATTGATTCAGAATGTGGTACTGTTACTGACCCTCACCAGCAACACAAAGAGCAAACACTTCCATTTGCTGATCTCCAAGATTTTAGTAGTTGATCTTATGCACCATTCAAGTGAGCTGTGCTGCCAACAAAGCATGTTTGCATTGGCAGGATTTAACCATGCATTGTCAAATACCTAGGTAACATGTATTTATTAAAATGTCTGTGTCTCAGTTGGAGATCTGGTTTGTCGCTGGTGGGCGGTTGTCCTAAAGGCTGCAGTCCATTGGCTCCAGGGTGATGATGTGGCTGTCAGGTCTCTGCTGGCTGACGCTGAAAGAATGCCCAGGGCTCTACACACACTAGAGTAAGTAAACGAAATGTATTGTGTGTAACAGTGACAGCTTGTGCTTGTGCTCGTGCGTGGCTACTGCCTCCAAACATGTTATTGACCCCCCACGATAGACAATGTAAAAGCCATATGCAGAAATGGAAAAGTGAAGAGTGGAGTCTTAGTGAAGTACTGAGAAAACCTTTTCCCTCATGCTTTCTCCCAGCCATCCTCTCTCCAAGGCTGTGCTGTTGCTGTGCAAAGCGGTCCAGACCAGTCTGTCCATTCAGAAAGGAGAAAGTGCTACGGCCTGCCTGTCGCAGTGTGACAGGGCCAGCAGCTACCTGCGCTCAAGTATTTCGCTGCCCCTGACACAGTCCGGCAACTGGCTTAACAAGGTGGGTAAGAGCAGCTGCCTGCATCGCTTAACTGGTAGCACCATTGTTTTGCCCACGAGGGATCTCCAGAGTGCAAGTAGCACATTAGCTATCTTGCTGTCAGCATTTTGGAGAGAGTCAAACTAATTGCGTTACTTTGGGGTTCTGCACGACGTGCGTCATCCTTGGTTTATCCTGGTATAATAGAATCAAGACGAAGTTCTAACGTGCATCTAGATGCACGTCCCATGCCACAGCCCTTGTGTTTGTGAGTAAGCATGCGTGGCATTTGAATAAGAGGAGGTGGCTGTGGTGCATTGTAGTTGCATTGCATGATCGTTGAGCCCAGTGCAATGTGTCTGCAGTGCAACACAGAGGCCTCCTTATTCTGCACCCTCCTGCTGCTTCACCTGACACTACATTCACCGCACACACCTTCGTGCATCATTTTGGTGGTACTTGTTGTGGTTGTCCCACAGATATGAGAACTCTAAGAGAGGTGTTAATAACGACCTTTCTTGCACATAAACTGCCATGTATGCCTCATGCCCACATGTCAGTCTTTCTGATGTAACCTAATTGCCTTGAAATCAATATCACCGTTGTTTTCAAAGGGGGTGGAGCTCCTGGTCTGTGACCTCCTGCTGACCTTGAGGACCAGCATATGGCAGCGCGGCGGTGGCAGCAATGGGGAACCCGTCCCTGCATCTGCATCACAGCTGGCTGGTTTCCAGAGGGACCTGAGTGCGCTCAGAAGGATTGTTCAGTGCTACAGACAGGCACAACACAAGGTACATGCTCGGCAAAGTTACACACATGTGGTGGGGTGTGGGAGGTACAGGGAGAGAGACTGGAGAGTGTGAAATGTCATAGTCCTGTGGTCATGTCACTCCACCCGCAGAGGAGAGCAGATGTGGACAACAACAACCAGGCACATAAGGCCAACAATAACAATATCCTACAACAACACAAGACCTGTATAAGCAGAAATTGTAGCAGTGATAGCATTGAGAGAAAATCTCCCACTTCTCATTATTGCCCAGGTCAGCAGGCCAGTCCACAAAACTGCCACGTGGCAGTTATTCAGATTGATGCTTACACACAATTGATGTAACTTGTAATGAAGTTTTTGGAGAAACAGATCACAGGTGCCGTAATGTGATGTTGTATCCATTTACTGGAAATGGTGGAGGTAAGCTGAAGATGCGCTGAGGTGATCTGACTTCAAGTCAACTAGCTGAGAGCAGACATGAGTTGACGAAGGCAGAAAATGGCAGACACTGCGAGAACAGTGACTCAGACACTCTGGCCTTCCACAGTGGATGGACAATTGATATGTTTATGCGTCCAGTGCGGGTTTCAGTTAATGATTTTTTTCTCCTCCTGCGACACAGTTAGAAAAACTCAATAAATGAAGTATTTTGCTTGGTTATTAACAGATCTTTTGCTGTTTGAATGTATTTTCCAGCGCCATTAACTTTGCTGCTGATACAGCGGTTCGGCGAATTTATAGATGTGTGCTGGTTAACGGCCACAGGAGGGCAGTGTCTCAGGAAGCTCAAAAGTCGAGGCACAAGGTTTAGCGTGGAAGATGTCACTACCGCTTGTTTGGTTCAGATTTTTTTGCGCATCAAGTACACATTTCGCACATCATGCACACACCCTCTTTTGTTTGACTGCAAATAAAGAAATGCATAAGGTGCAACTTTTAAGGTAAAGGCAATCAATCTGGCCATCATAGCGACTGCACGAAAACTTGGCGTCAACCACTCATAGGTTAGATGTTGGAGGTGTCAGTGGGAAGAATTAAGTCAGTGTTGTAGGACGACAAAGGCTTTCTGAGGACATAAAAGCAGATGGATTTTATGTTGTTGCTGTGTCTTATTTTGTAACCAGACATGTGACTGTTGTGTTGGTGTTAATGTTGTACTCAGATTTTCAATTACGGTTTGGTCAAACGAGGGCGTGTCCCACAGGTAAGAGGAAAAGAGGAAGACCACAGAGAAGGTACATAGTTGTAGTTGAGGAAAAAACAAGGGGAGTGGTTGTCTCAGTTGATGATTGGAGGAATAGAAGGTGGAGAGGGCCGATCCCGTGTGGTGACCCTTGAAGGGAGCGGCAAAAAGAACAGAAAGAGGAAAGGAAGAAGTGCTTTCAGTGGGATTGATGTTGTCTCTCTACTCAAAAATCATGTGCAACCCTTGTGAGTGTGCACTCATTATGTCTGCACAGATCTTCCTGCATGAGACCACAGTGAGACTGATGGCCGGGGCAAGTCCCACCAGAACTCATCAGCTGCTTGATTACAGCCTCCGACGCAGGACACACAGCGCCTACACTGCCGGTATGTCACATTCCATCTATTGTCAAGCACCCAGCGCAACACGAAATGTAATACATACTTCTACTCTGCACACCCAGTCTTCTTCTTAACCTCCTTTTCCGTCTCTCAGAGGGCGACTGCATTCTCGGCGAGAGAGAGAGGGCTCATGCCATCTTGCTGGCTTGCCGCCATCTCCCCATGCCCCTGTTGACGCCGCCCGGGCATCGCGCTCGCCTGCTGGCGGAGGCCAAGCGCACTTTGGAGCGGGTGGGAGACCGTCGGTCCCTGCAGGACTGCCAGCAGATCCTGCTGCGCCTCAGCGGAGGGACGACGATCGCTGCCTCCTGAAAGAACACTGAAAATATACACACACACACACACACACACACACAACATCACACTGTAGGGCTGCTTGCAATACATGTTGTAGACTCTATTGTTTGGTCTAAATTTACGGTTTTCAAAAGGTGTTAGGTTACTGATTCAACAACAATTCCAAATATTATTCACAGCCGTGTCACAAATGCTGAGTTTGTGTAATAATTTAAAGCCTTACGATTTGACTGCCACTCTTTCTTTCACATGCAGCCACGAGATTCTAGAACCACAGCTTACATAGCACTGCACCGCACTGCATTAAAATCATTTGAGGGTCTGCACACTATTCTACCACCTGCTGGAAAAAGTTCTGTCCAGCAGGACACATGTGACATGTTTTTGGCCTCCTCAATTTATGCAACAAAAAGTTGGATGAACTTTTACTGAACTTAAGAGTTGTTTTGGTACTATGCAGTGTCTTTGTTTAGATGGCGTGCCATAAACATCACGACAGTGAAGCAACCAATCTATGTCAGCTTTGGGGTGAAATATGCAGGATGATTGATTGCACTCTCTTGAGATGAGCAGTGCATCTTAGTGCTGGTTCGTATCTACCTCATGCTGCAGAGTGTCAACATTGCCCAGTGTTGCATTCTTTGAAATATGGTGAATTGGCCATGAAATAATGCTTCAAAAGCATTACCTTGTGATTGGAAGGATAATTGAATCAGCTTATTTCAAACAGCAGCAGCAGTGGCCTGCATTTCTCAAACTCAATCTCGCTTCAGCAACAAACTCAGACAACAAAAATATCCCTCCTTCGTACACACTCGCCCCATTACCAAACACACACCTCTGGTAGATTTTGATACAGATATATAAACAGTATATATAATAGATGTGTGTATATATTGCTTGTACATAGTAAGCTAGAGGCCATGGGCTCACATTGAGTGAGCACACCTGAGAAAAAGTTTTTGGCACCAGATTTTATTAGGAGAGCACGTTTGACTTTTATGTTCAACGCTCAGGCTCAGTGAAAGTGGCTAGATTGTGTTGATATCTTAAAAGGGTAAATAGTTCTGGAAAATGTCCAATGAGGAAGCTCTCAAACAGATTTCAGTTCATATATTTGTAAAAAACATATCCAAGTTCATGTTTGGAATGATGCAGTACAGTTGTCTAAATGAAATCTTTGCCCTACCTTTATTTTCTTTTTTAATTGTGTCGTGACTTGCATGTTATTAGAGTGACATCTGTCATTCCTGTTTTGCCTGCTGGTGTTATTTTATGATTGTTCACATTATGCAGTCTTTTCTTTTCTTAACAAAGGCCTCATTATCTACGCAAAAACATCAAGCACATATTTTGAACAGGGGGTAGATTCTGTTGAAAGACTACATAAAGGAAAGTTACCAACTTGAAACAATTAAGCTTTTTTTTTGTAATTGTTTACCAGTTTTGATACTTCCTGCTGTTGTGTTGCATAAATAATCTTATGTATACTTGTGGAGCTTCAACCATTCACACATCCTCCTGCTCAACCCACTTCACAACCAAACTTGTAGCCCTTGACTTTCATATATCTCCCCCTAAACTTTCATGAAGACAATATAAATGCAACTCTGAAGTGTCACCTGATTTAATACTATATGATGCTGTCATTGCGGACCTACAAAACATTTTGCCTCCTCCTTTTCCAGATTGTAAATTTCAATTTTGATCTTTTTTTAATAAAAACATATGCCCACTTTTGTGTCTTATCTGCTGTTGTGGAAAATTACAAAACAGACTGCTTCAGGCATTTGTTAGTGGTCACTTAACTTAATTTAATGCATCCATTATTAGCTTTCATATCTCCGTCAGACAGCATTATTGACTTTTTAGTGGTATTATTTTCGGTTTTGTATTATTTTCTGTTGTGCTAGAATCTTCCTTGGATACATTTAATGTGCATGCCGATATGTGCAAATCAGTCTTTCCACCCTGTAAGATTCAGATGTTCAGTGTATCATAGGAACGTAAGATTCAGATGCACGAGTGCTCCCACACGGACGGATTTGGGAGGTGCACGTAGGCCCGGAAGTTGAATGACTCATGAAGCGCACGAAAGGACCACGGAACGCTAAAATGCCGAAGAAATCAAAATCCAAATTGATGTCCAAGAGAAGGGAAAATAAATGCTTTGTGACCTTTAACGATGGAGACCGACAGTAAGTGACATGTAAAGAAAGTCTTTCTCTATCTGATACACCGAAACGTCGTATAGCAAACCCAATGTAATTTTTGAATTTGGCACGTGTCCTCTTGTTGATTTTATTGACAGTTGATCCGTCATTCAAATGCACGTCAGATTTGTGGTTTTTCCTGTACCGTCCTTTGCCTCGGACCAAGTCATTTTCGCTACCACATTGACTCCTCGTGTGTCCACCTTCTTAAGTTGTTTGTGTCTGCTGGAACATCAGTTATTACTCCAAACATTGTTTCAATGTTGGCATGTCGGAATATTGATGTGATGGAGAGCAGCAAGTACACATCGGTTTACACGCGTCAAATTTCCACCTATGATTTGCTGTATTGGTCTTACCCGACGGGTCGCCATAGAATCACCATCATAGCTTTTGAAGTGTTTTGTTTTCCCACTCTCCCTCTATATAATGGCACCAGGGATTTTCTGACTGGCTTCCATAAACGAAAGGTGGAAAGAAGAAAAGCAGCTGTGGCTGAAATTCGAAAGAAGATCAAGGAAGAGCAAAATCGAGTCAAAGAAGAGGTGAAAAAAAAAGTTCTCAAATCTACTCTCAGTACTTTCTTGGGGAAGCATTGGAGTCATTTTTTGATGTTGGTTCTGCCTTTACAGAGGCGCAAGGAATATTCAAAGATGTTGAAAGAGAGGACAGAAGCACTTGGTGAGTCAAAGTGGAATGAATTTCACCTGTTTCACTGAAATTGCAAAGCTGGAGAACTTGACCCTCCGTCTGTTTCATCAGAGGAAATTGAAGATGATCTGGAAGACTGTATTACAAACACCACAGAATCTGTGCAGTACGATCACCCCAACCACACTGTTACAGTCACAACCATCAGTGATCTGGACATCACTGGGCCTCGCCTCCCCTCACAAGTAAGCACACACCATCTTATACCATGTTATTAGTTTACAACACATTCAGTGTGCGAAGCTGAGACAGACTTGGGAGTAATTTTGCCAAATGTGGTTTCAAGGACGTCCCAACTGAGGAGAAAGAAGACACAGAAAAAAGCTGTGGATCAATGCCAAAGAAAGCTGGAAATCCCATCTTAAACAAAAGGTAAAATCAAATGCTTTTGCTTTGGAGTTTAATCCAGATCAAGCGATTCAAACCTGAATATACCTGAATAACAAGACACAAGCTATAGCACGTGAATGCATGTGGCATCTTGGTTATACTGGACTTATTTTGTCTTCTCCCCACATCTCCTGCAGGATCCGCTCTCTCACAACGTCACTCAACTCTTGCAGAACTAAAAAGAAACAGAAAGGGAAGCATGAAGGCCGAGGAGGCAACAGGCGAGCAACAGACAAAAAATCTGGTGCGCCAGAGTCCAACAGCAGAGGCAAGAGGACCACCAAGAAGCAGAGAAGGCAACACTCAGGGAAAAAGGTGCATCGGCACGACTGAAAACATCATCTCCATAGGAAATATCTGAATTGGGTCTGATTTTTTTAAATGGCAGACTTCTCAAGACATCAGTTTTGGTACAGTAAATGCATTTGAGAGGTGATTGTTGAACTATTTTCTACATTAAAGGTGATTTAAAATGATGGAGCAATTCTGGTGAATGACCTCACATCAGTTGTCTGTCGTTGGTTTGTCCTTTGATAGAAAACACATGTCAAGTCAAGTCAAGTCAGTGTAATTTGTACAGTGCCAAATCATAACAGGAGTTATCTCAAGGCGTTTTACAAATTGGAGCAGGTAGAGCTCCTCAACATGTGAACAGTCAAGATGTATGGGATGGACACACCTGCCATCATACTTTCTATATTTTTGCAATATTCAGCATTGGGCCTAACAATCTTCATTTTGTAAACAAAAAGCCTTGACCATAGTTTTTTTAAATGTTTTTGTTGATATGTATGAGTATTTTCACATTATATGATGCAAAATTCTTTTATGATTCTTTCAATAAAGGAATACTTAAGATTTTACATGTGCCAACCTATGACAATTTCTTTTTTAAGCACACATGAATGAAGATCTTGCAAAAATAAGTCTGGGATATTCTGCTACCTGTGCGGTGAGTACACCATTGTTCCTGACAGGAATCTAATCACAAGTTTCATAAAGCGTGCTTACTAGGCTTATTTTGATATTACACTTGGTGACCACGATCAACTTTGGGCGCCACACATTGTATGCAAGTCATGTACCGTGTCTCTGTGTCAGTGGACCAAAGGCAGGAGAAGAAAAGAAGATGCACACTTGACTAAATGTGAAGTTGCTGCCAACATGTACACACTGCAGTAAACGGTTCACTCACACTGTTGTGGGTGTAACAGATGGGTTACTCTTCCCGCAAGAACAGCTGTATATCCAGTGACTATGATGTGTGTCACACACCCGTATCTATTTACTTATTTACGTTAAGCAAAGCCAGTGTATGGCAGCTGTCGCCCGTATCTGCACTTAAGTTCCCTTTCTAAAACCCATGATATTTGATACAACCACCCACCCCAGAGAGCGACGTACTGTACCTCCAACCTCACGTAGGCACCGTCCTTGCATCGTAGCATGGTGCGTGCTGAGTGAGGACCCTCATGGTGGTCCTCGTTGCTTTAGTTTCAGTCATTGTTCGAGCAGCCAATCAAATTTTGGTAGGCTTTGGTAGTTGAGGGGCACACACAGGCAAAGGAAGAACCATGGTGAGGGCCTGATGGACACTTCAACTGTGGAATAATGTCGTTTTCTTTGAGGAGCTGACAGCCAGGACCATCTCCTGTAAGGTAGAGTTCCTTGTTCAGTCAATAGACTCCCACTTTGGCTTCCGTTTGTCTCCATTCAGCACGCAACTTGATTTTCATGGTGATGATGAGGGATGCGGAAATGGTTTCTTGAGGTTAACATAAGGTTACTGGACAGCAGCGGAGTCTACTATGCTAGAATACTAGATTGTACCCTGGTCCTGCAATAAAAAGTGCATTAACTATGTATCTGAAAGATACTTTTCACCAACCAAGCTACTGTATTTGGTTTAGATCCTGACTAGATCAGCATGCATCCACCCTTAAATAATTCATTTGTCCTTTAATGTTCACTACAGTATATTTGATGTATTCCTGTGGATTCCCCTCACTCCCGGCACCTCTCTCACCCCAGGATGCAGTGAGCAGGCCACTTTCTCCTGGTTGGTGCGATGGCTCTGAGCACTGATGAGCCCGTCTGCCCCAAGTTCCAGCCCAACATCTTTGATCCCTCCCGCTGCCATGACTGTTTGCGCCAGAGGCACCTGCACGCCGGGACCAGGGACAAAGCAGAGGGAGCACCACAGAAAAGTGCCAATGGACCTTTGGAGCTCTGCTCTCAAACCAGGAGTGACATTGGATGTGACGTTGACCAAAGCAAAGGAGCGTTGCTGACACCAATTTTATCTCAGGCCGAGGACAGAGACACTAGCGGCAAGGTAAGAAACATGAAAAAGGGTGGGAAATTTGCATGGTGGGAAAGTTGTAGGGCAAAAAGCGGAGGTCTGATTGAGTAGAAAGGACGGAATGTTGAGTGATGACATGCTGATATAATCTACAAATCAGACAGTCACAAAAACGGGTGTCCCAATTGACACCCGCTGCTCCTTATTAGCACACTTGTCTGTTGTGCCATTACTTTAATGGGTGTGCCATTACCTGCAAAAAAATCCATAGGTTTAAGGTTTCAAATGTCAACATTAGATTGAATTCACGGAAACGATGAGCTGTGGATTATTTTGTACGGTATGAGCTAAAATTATATTTACGGTATTCTGACCTATTTCCATGGCGCACAGGTTATACATGGGGTCTGCTTTTGAGTACTTTAAGAAAAGGTCAGGGAGAATGAGAGGTAACCATGGGGAGACGGCTGCGGCTGCGATTATAAATTAATGAAGCGGGGTCATATACCACCCACTTGGGAAGGAGTAATATTAGACAGAGAGCCATAGTACAGGAAGGATGAAGTACCTTTTACACTGCTGAGTTTCAACCGCACAATCTCCTGGTTATTCGTGTCCTTCCACAATATTCTGTCACCATCTTGTGAAATTTAATGTATTCGGGAAGCTCTTTGTGTAAAACAGCTCAGTAACATGATCCCTGGAGTGAGGGAGGACCTGTTTGGAGAGAGAAAATTTTACACAGTGTGGAGAAAATACAATTTTGGCACATCTCTCTGACCATCTGTTTAAATCGACCTGCTTACATCAAGAAAAGCCGCAATTAAATATTAATGGGGAGAGCCACAGGCCAGGTCACATTGCAGAGGTGTAACTCTAATCGAACGACAGGCGGCCGGCCGAGTGTGTGTGAGAGAGGTGTGTGAGCTGAGGGGGAGGTCTGGGAGCACAGAGACGTTTCCCCAAAGATCAAACTCAAACAGAGAGAGAGAGACAGAGAAATCGTGAGTATTTACTCATGCTGCTGTTTCACTCATGTGGAGTGTTCCGCTGGAGTTCATGTCCTGCTTTTGGAGGACAGACGTGCAATTAGAAGAATATGATAAGAAGTGATGCCCTCCAGTCATTGGCCACGGTCTTATCTCATCAACCAATCAGGACGACTCTGACGGCCAGTCAGCAGTGAGCAGCTGCTATGATGTCAATAAAGAGCAGCCGGGACACGACACTCGCTCGCTGTGCATCCTGAGCCCCGACTGTGAGCTTTACATCTGTGACGGGGACGTGGACAGCAGCACAGACAGGTGAGCACACCGGACCATCTCCAGAATCATTCTAAGAGGCTTTTGCACGCTCCAAAATAAACATTTTACGCTGCCCAACACATACCGCTTCTATGAATGCATATTTGGCATCCTTCATTCTTTGACACAAAGCAGATTCTTTTTCAAGCAGCAGTTCTCTTCTTGTTCTATTTTTTCCACATTTGCGGACATCAAAATTGTCCACTCAGCTGCTCCGACCTTTCCGACTGTCAAGAGTCCACTGGGTCTGTTAGCACAGACCTCGACTGCGGTCCAACCAGGCACTTGGACATCAAGCCCAAAATGACCCGGCTCGATCCTCCACCCCATCGTCCAAGTCCTCGAGCATGGATGGATGAAGCCAGGAGTGGAAATGGCTTCAGTAGGCACTCAGGTACTACAAAAGTACTTTAAGATTGTAATCTATCTACTAGTGTTTACTTGGTTGTGGTGTTCTAAACCAATGATAAAGTCATCATCATGATGGGCTGTACTTTAGAAACAAGCAAATGACCCGAACTGTTAATAATCAACATTGAAGGAGACGAAGCCTCCAGTGACTTACTGCACTTGGACCATCAATATCCAGTTACAGCCACAGGTGTTCTTTACTTGGTGTTTGATGTGAGCAGGAAAGGTGTCTCAGGGCAATTATCAGTAATACAATATAGCGTGGTGTGTTGGGAAAGCTTCATCTGTTGCCCTGTAGTTGAACCAGGTTGTATGTGCCTGTCCAACTCTGTCACCTCCAGGGATGAGAGAAGACAGAGAGAAGCGTGAAAGCGGCTACTTCTCCCTGGGAAGAGCCTCGGGTGCTCGTTCGCTCCACGATAAGAGCCCGCCTGCTCCATTTCGACATTTCGAGCGAGGCCATCCCATTTACAACACCCGAAATATTGAACCAAAGGACATTGTGCCCTTCAGAAATCCGAATCTTGGTGTAGCATCTGACAGACAGATAGCAGAGTTTGAACACGAGGACGCCGTTGAAGAAATCCCTCCTCCAGACCCATATGAAATTGCGGTTGAAGTTGAAGCCCAAGTCGGTCCTCGCTCTCCAAGTCCTACTCCTTTTAAAATTGCCGAATCTCTCGCCTCTGTTGGGAGGAAAGGTTTCAGCGCATCCTACGGTCGAGGAAATCTGTCCTCTCACAACTCATCTTATCAACAATCCCAACGTGGCGAGTCGCAAAAGCGTTGCTCCACCCCGCAGTCTCGAGCTTCATATCCATCACATGGAAACTTCCCATTGAGACCCAGTGAGTCCACTGCCTCCCTCAGCAGGCTTGGTGTTGGTACTGGAGAGAGGCCGCAAAGGAAGGACCTAAGGTCCAAAAGTCCTCTTCCAAACACTCAGCGTGCTGAGTCAGGGACATTGCCTAGAAACTTCAAATCATTTCCCAATTCAGTCAAATCCCATTCTGGAGGAACCTCCGATTTTAGGAGTTCCTTGCATAAAACAGAGGCCAAAGAATCCATAAATTGCCGCGGCAGCAGAAATTCCTCTCCAACAAGGAGGGACTATAAGCAGGTGAATCCAACCCCACCTCGTAAAAGTGAAATGAGTAGAGTTTCACCTCTAGGACGTAGCCGCGATAGCCGTGATAGTCGCACGTCCTCCCCATCTAGACATGCTAACGACTCTGTGCGAAGTAGCCCCAAAAGTTCACCAGCTAGGAGAAATTATAGCACCTCTAACTCATCTCTGCTTCATAAATCTGACTCTATGTTGTCTTTGAATGGAGCTGGTCACCACAAACGCTGCGGCTCACCAATCAGGGAGGGATATGATATTGAAAGCCAAGCCCTGCTGCGACTCTCCAAAACTAGCCACGTCCTGAGCGATCAAGAACATGAGGACCCTATTTCATCCTCTACCAAGCAAATATTCAAATCAGCAAATCAATCCAGGGGCGGTAAAACTGAATCGAAAACGTTTGCGAGAAGTCATGGTCCCGACAGCAGAAGTTCTTCTCCTTTGAGGCAAAGCAGTGAAAGGACGAGTCAATATAACTTGAGGAAAGCAGGAACCAGGGATTCATTAGGCAGTCACAATCATGAGAGTCACATCTCCATCCCAGCCAGGAGAAACGGTGCCACTCCTACTGAATCACGTTGGAGCACATCGAATAGAAACATCACATCCAGAAGTCAGGAGAGCCACAGCTCATACACTTCACCGAAGAAATATGAAAGTCCCAGTCAACCTCGGTTCCAAAAGACTTCTGAAACTAGGAGCTCCATTGACAGGAACCCCACCAGCAGAACCACTTCTCCTGCGAGGAGGAACAACTCTGATGCACCAGGATATTCACTTCTGAGAAATGCCACGATTGGTGAATCCAACCACTCTTTGCAAAGAAATAACACTCGTGGCTCACCATCTGACTCGCCGTCTTCGTGGCGGAATTCTTTTCACAGCAGTTCCTCCAACTCTCAACTCGCTTCATCCAGCAGGCAGGCCTCAAATAAAGACAGAGGAGGTTCGGGTACCAGGACGACCTCCAGGAATTCCCGGCCCATCAGGTTTGCCAGTGATGGACAAAGCGCCCGGGACTCCAGCTCCTCCCCGAGGGTGAACAAGAGGCCGCCCCAGCCGGCACGCAGCCCTTCTCCTCCGCCGCAGACTAACATGCACAGACACACGGCCTCTCAAAGCTCAATGGAATCCTTAGAGTCCGGGCACATGTCAGCGGGGTCAGCGGGGACGGGGAGGGAGCAGTACGCCGTCATGGCAGATGCACCGAGGGTCAGGATCCACAACCAGGCAGACACAGCAGGTCAGAGTGGGAAGTCTCAAAGTCAACAGCCACCACGGAGACAGGAACTCTTCAAACCAGCCAGGTTGGCCTTATACTTCACAATACAAGACTACTGATGATAAATTTGCAAGATGCAATTATAGAAATCACATTCGATTTTTACCCCTACAGCCACTCTGTGAGTAGGCTCCCGTCCCGAGACTGGGATGACACAGGAGACACTGACAGAGAATATTCTGGATGGCAGTATGGTGGCAGTGGGCAATTAAGTCGAGCTACATCCTCCAACTCACTGCAGGTCAGTTGAGAGCAAATCTGAAATTACAATTTTTTTTTTAATTGTAAAAAAAAGGAGCGAATGGATTTCACTTTCATCTATAATTCAAATCTGGCCCACTCAAAGTCATCACCTATCAAGCCGCTGGCAGGGTTATTAGGTTGTAGGTGGGCAGGGAATTTGATGCATTGATCTAATGATCCTGGATATATAAAGCCCTAGAGGCTCAAAGAATGATACAAAAAGGCAAGCAGAGAACTAAACAGTATACAGTCTACCAATATAAAATACACCAGTGGAATGTTTGGTCATTCCACCCCTTTCTTATTGCATCCCTTTCCCTCACAGCGATGTGGAAGTCCACCAGCCAGGGATAGCAGCTCTTGGAAAAATAACCATAACGCATCTGAAGCAATGCAGGTAATACGCACCGTCTGTTTAAAGTGCATGCAAGCCCTTCTTTATGTGTGATTGTACTGGGGCTTCACATCCCTCTGGTGAGAACTAATTGTGTGTGCATGGAGGGAGTAGGAAGATCCAGATGCCCAAACTAACTGAAGCAAAGATCTGAATTGTTCTGAATTGTTCTGAATTCTATCTATCTATCTATCTATCTATCTATCTATCTATCTATCTATCTATCTATCTATCTATCTATCTAGTCAATGTTACACTCAGCCATCTGCCATGGCAAAAACGTTTTGGTTTTTTTTTGGAAAGTTTCATGTTATGAGGTCACCACTACGGATGTCCAATATTGGCTTTTTTGCCGATATCCGATATACCGATATTGTCCAACTCTCAACTCACCGATACCGATATGGGCCGATACCGATATGTGCGCCGGTAAACGCTTCAGGAGCGCATAGGCACTATTTCGGTGTAACGCAAACATTACCTTATTTTCATCGGTTTTTATTTTATCGGTTTTAAAGCCAAAAAATCCGATACCGATAATAATACATTATGCCAATATCGAGCCATCTCTAGTCACCACACTTATCGCAAAGTGCCCCACATGGGTCCGCGGCACCCAGTATGGGAACCCGCAGGCTCGGTGCGCTTGTTTTGGTGGAGGCTCCGCGCGGACCCGCCCAGGAAGTGGCCGACAGGGGGACGCGGGGCGCGGACATGCAGCAGGAGAACTCCCGTACTTACAGTACCGAGGGGCGGCTGTCAGTATTGTACATTACCTGACTTGGGGATAGCGTTGTTATACTTCATCATTTAACAGTCGTCTGTAGCCTTCTACGTTGACTTTGTGCTCTGGTCTGGGTCGAAAATGAGATTTGAGCTCAGGCGGGCAAGAGCGGCGGGATCAGTCGTGTCTCTCGTTAGGGGGTAAAAAATGTGCCCGAGATTACTTTAGCCAAGTTTGGCAGATAACTTATCGTCATAAATCGTGAAGCAATTGTACTTTTTTCCCCTATCTTTTGTTTTTGCTGTCGCTGGATCACATTATCATGACGGTAAGTTTTTACCTTGACTGTGTTCGTGTCTTTTCCTGCCTGTGAACACTTTCACTTCAGCTCCTAGCAAACATGCTCAAGCCTCGTCGAGAAATTATGAATAATTGTCCTTAAAACGCTTTATAATGTCTCACCGTGTCTCCCGATGGCGTGACCACAAGTGAGCTTGAAACGAATACTTTGAGGGGCGAGTACAAAGTATGCTAGCTTGACCGATTTTTAGATTGTAGATAAAGCAGCTGCTGTGGCGAGTGGCGGGTAATGTGTTTGTCGTGTGTTTGTAAATGGGACAAGTTTCAAAACTCATTTTTGTTTCCACCTACCCCTCCGTTTGTTCATGTCTATTAGCACAAATGAGTGTAATTCATTCACTGTTTTAACTTTTATATAACGTAAATCAATGAGTATAGTATGTGATGGTTCTTCTCTCAACGACTGAATACGACAACGACAAAAAGGCTTGAAGTACTGTATCAGTAAATTCAGATAGAAATACCAAATGTTAATCTTAATGTTATGCGTGGAATGTCTTGGTTTTTAACCGCTGATCCTGATTTTGCAATGTTTGGAGGCGCGTTTTAACTTGCCTCTCGCCTTGTTGCTCACTCGTCCAGCTGTCAAGTGACTTTTAAGCTCACTTATTGCTCATGTGGACATATTGTCAGGTCAAGTGTGGTCGATACGTGAAAATATCAATAAAAACAGTCTACTTTGATTAATGATCGACCTTAAGACTGTTTTGTAAATGAGCATTAGTTATTCGAGTTTCAGTGTGTATGTGTGTAACTATGATGTAGCTTTGGCCAGAGTCGAATAACTGTGTCACCAATTGAATGCAGTCAAAATGTATTACAAGTTCACAAACTGTGTAAAGACTTGATTAAATTGGGATTAATGCAGTGCCTGAAATACTGTATTTTTGGAGTGCTTTTGACTGTTGCTCAGCTGTTGGAGTTGAATTAACAGCTGCTTGTCTTCACTGCAGAGATGAGTCTGGTGAGCGTGACATAACCTGTAGTGTGTGAGCAGCCCACTACATTTTCTGTTCATGTCAATGGTGTGTCCTATTGCACAACCAGCTGTTAAGAGTGTATTCTGCGTTGAAATGTCTCTCGCAAGGTTTCTTCCTTTGAAAGAGGACATCACATCACAGTCAGAACAACCCTGTTGGTGCTCAGGGTGGTAGTCAACCTGATGGAACCTTCATTTTGTTTGATGGAGATTTTCTACTGCTCTGAATATATGATGATAAAACAACTCACTCATTTTCAGTGACAATTTTCACTCATGAAAAACAGTAGTTCCCAGCTGCACAAAATAAAATACCGTGCCAGAAACATCTTCTCACATTTTTCACCCGCAGTTATATCTGGGACCGTACATATTCAAACCTAACCAACTTGTTTGTGGGATCAGATGATGGCAACACATTCACATTTTCAAAACATTTTTTTCATTTTTATTTACAAATGAAACCAGGCTCTTTTTCCAAAATTGCCTGTGGCTTGAACTCAGAGGGGTTGTGAGAGTCAAGCCACACACCCAAATGACCTGACATGACCACGATGTAATGGTTTTTTTTTTTATCTTTTCATCGTAGCCTGATCTCCTAAACTTTAAGAAGGGGTGGATGTCAAAACTGGATGAAACTGGAGAGGTAAGAAAGGGTAAAGTAACTTTTTTTGCTCACTCCCATGCCAGGAAACAAAACGCACAAGAGGCAACTCATTAATCCCAAAATGAATTGTGTCTTTGGTAATTGACAGCAACACAAGGGAGAAATAATATTTGTAAAACAGATGTGCATTGTGTAAATATGCATCATTAATGTGCAATGCCAAGATTACAGATGGACATAAATCTGTATGTCAAATGTGCAACTGTAGATTTGAGGACAGGCAAAACTGTACGAGGGTAACATCACAGATCATTTTCAGTCCGTTAGCTCAGCAGCTTGAGGCCAGTCAAACACCGCTTTCGCATGCCTTAGCAACAGCCCTATTTTAAATTTTTTTTCCAAAGAAAAACATTGTAACAAACATTAATTTACCTTGTTGCTGTATTTCAATGGAGTGGCATCGTATGTGTATCTCAACATTTTGTAACATTACTTGGGATTGCATAGTGACTTCTTACATCTTCTTTCCTTGCAGTGGAGGAAGCATTGGTTTGTATTGACAGATGCTGGCCTTAAATACTACAGAGACTCTGGAGCAGAGGAGGTATTTTCACCAGTTAAACTTTTACTCGCAGTATTTTCGTGTTGACATGATATGATTTATGCTAATGTTTATTATGATGGACCCAACTGGGATTTTTCAGAGTAACCACATGCTAGAGCTAGACAAATCCTGTTTATGTTGATCAAAGTTGGTGAGAGGTGTAATGTCTGGTTTTCTGATAGAAAGATGACTTGGATGGGGAAATTGACCTGAAATTCTGTGTGAAAGTGTCAGAGTTCGACGTGGAGAAGAACTATGGCTTTCAAATTCAGGTAAGGAGTGCAGATTCGGTTCAGGTTCAGTTGTAGCTGAAATCTGTAATGTAGAGTTTTTTTGCGTATTTTTAAAGCTTTTTTTCCCCACCCATTCACACTTTCCTCCCTTTCAGATATTCATATCATCCACGTTTCCTCCACCTTTCTCTGTAAATGTCCATAACCTGTTTTCGGTTGTTGTTTAGACCCAGGAGGCTTTGTTTACACTCTCCGCCATGACGGCTGGAATCAGGCGAAATTGGATCGAGGTTTTAAACAAGTGTGTCCGTCCCAGCTGTTCACCAGACATCACAATGTGAGTTTTTGCCTCCACAAAGTGTTCGAAACTGACTTTCAAATAACAGACAGCATTTCTGTGTTTTTTTTAATGTCAAAAGTAGCCAAACAATAATCAACAAATGGCTGTCAAGTCAGAAACATGGTTGTGGCAGAAAATGATTATTTCTGTTTGCTAACAGTCTAGACATAGAATGACATTTGACTTTACACCCAATTTCTAACACTTTTTTTTTTTCTTGTAACGTTTCATTGAAACATATTACGGAATACCCTCTTCTCCTTCCTCCTCGCCTCTTGTTCCCCTTCCTCTTCTTCTTCGTTTGGCTGCCCACAATCGTACATCATCTTCCTTTACCTCCCTCTATCCTTCAAGTACTGCAAACGCCAACTACCTTAATGTCCTCCTTCACTACATCGCTTGTACCTTGTACAACCTACGGTACATTTTGACCATTTCCAACTAAGCATGATTATGTTGAGCTTTCTCCTGTGCCC
This sequence comes from Carapus acus, assembly GCA_900312935.1. Taxonomy (NCBI): domain Eukaryota; kingdom Metazoa; phylum Chordata; class Actinopteri; order Ophidiiformes; family Carapidae; genus Carapus; species Carapus acus. The sequence continues at coordinate 18,899 of OMPJ01046353.1, read as the reverse complement.
GCCTCATCCAGCCCACTCCCATCCAGTCGGAGGGAAGCCGGAGAAGGACACAGTCAGAACCAATCGCAGGACGAGAAGAACAGAGATGCCTCAAGCAGCCAGTGGGAGGCCATTCTGTCCAGGAAGGGCAGCGGTATAGGATCAAATCAAAGACTGTCTGCTGAAGACGAAATAGAGAAAAAATGGGCAGAGTTTGAACACATGCCATTAAAGGGGATGAGATCCTTACCACCATTGGGAACGCGGACTTCCAGCCAGCCAGCCAATGAGACGCTGCACAGGGAGGTAGTGTGTGGAGTTGATTTTCCAATTTGCAATAGAGACTAATGCAAATTAACAATTCATCTGTTCAGATGAAGAAATTCTGTTACTAATTGTACTGCTTCAAACTCCTCAGCAGCATTTTCCTTACAAACTGAACGCAAAGATTGATGGAAAAAGTTGTCTATACGATAACAAACATGTATAAGGAAGATACTGCTGAAACTCTGTGTGTTATCTCTCTATCTGTGTTTGCAGTGTGCGTTTTAAAATTTGCAAGCATATGAACAGGCTGTTGTCTTGAGCCTCTTACTCATTGTCGTCTTTGCAATCTCACACTTGTGCTGCACCTCAAACTGCGCAGCATGAATGAAATTATCTTTGGTAACTCCGCAGTCTACCATGAGCCAGCATGGGCTGCAACATTAGCAAACATGTTAATGTTCTGTGTTAGCGTCACATCTGCACTTCTCTCAGACTGCGTTTCTATCAGCTGATCAATAGTCATAGAATAAAGGAGCTGTAAAATCAGACGTCCATGCTGAACATTTTAATTCTGTCAGATTTTGTCCAAGGCTCTCATTTGAACACCCGCAACAACGGTTTCTGTCAGCCTGTCTGACAGTGTGACAGAAGACTGATTTGAAGGCACAACAAACTGATCTTTTGTGTGGGACAGCCAATCACTGTACACTGTGTATCAGGCTCAGCAATTTGACTCTGGCTGCTAGTCTTCATGTGTAGTGCATATGCAAGCAACGCTATTTAATTCTAGGAATTGATGTCGTTCAGTTGGCTTTACCTTTGTCCTCCTTCTCCACTAGGTGGCGTCATTGAGGCAGCAGCTACACAAACTGCAACAAGAAGGAGGAGGAGGGGGAGGCAGGGGTGGTGTGACCGCTGGCTGTGGCCCTGAGTCCGCCTGTGGCCGGAGTCTCCGGGCCATGGAGCACGCTCACCATCAGGCGCTGGAGGAACTGCAGAAACAGCACAATCGGCAGATCAGGGCCGTCGAGATGGAGAAGGACAGACTGCTGCAGGAGGAGACCAGGGCCACCGCACAGGGTCAGTCCGTCTGATGACAGCTCGTAATGTCGTATAATGAAGTCTTGTGTTGATTGTGTATTATAAAGGAAGACGTACTTTATTATTCTCACTTATGGGAAATGTTATTTTGGGAATAGAACATACAGAGTGATTGGCTGCTCACACCAAGTTGTGCCCAGAGCAGGTTTAGGTGAGGTGGCTCTTAAAAGTCAAACTCGCGGCCCATGTCGTCGTTTTTTGCAACCCGCGAGCGCTCTGATGGTCGCCCTGCTGCTGTGATGGACATGCACCATCTGATATATTCGCCAATGATTCGATGATTGAAATATGTCATAGGAGACATGGTGCAAGTTTGTGACTTTTGTTTTTCCTTTCTGTTTTAGTAATTGAGGCTTTGAAAAAGGTCCATCAAGACGAGCTGCAGAATGAGATGGAGAAGATCAGGAGGCTGGGCAGAGTGACAGACCTACAGATTGTACAGGCCCAACAACAGTAAGTATCAAATGGGTCCCATCTCTTCTTGCACATAGCGAAGTGCACATTGGCCTCTTATAGACTTAAAATGGTGTCTCAAGACATACAACATATAAGGTTTCCATCAATGATTGCTAATTGCAAATATGGAATGAGAATAGATGAATGCCAAACGTGCAAAAGACATTCTGAGTCACTGCCAGAGTAGGAAAGACACAATCTGGAACAGGTCTCACAAACACACAGACCCACACACTCAAAAGGGTGAATCTTTAAAATTTTTAGTTGCTACCTTTGTTTGAATCCCACATATCCATCATCATTTGCAGAGCAGATATGCAGAACATGCAGAGAGAACTGAATGCGATATCTGAGCGTTACTCCCAGAAATGTTTGGAGCTAAAGCAGGCTGAGCAGAGCTACGCTGCAAGGGAGGAAGAAATCGGACGCAAGGAGAAGGACATCGAGCACTTAACAAAAGAGAATCAGGTGAGTTTTTGCATGACAGATGTGTCGTTTTAATTCACTTCTATTTTATTTGTGCAGCGATAAATCCGAACAGAAGTTAATCACTGTGTCATTATTTTTGATATTTCCTTTTTATGTTTGTATGTGCGCATTCCTCTGTCTTGCACTTTACTGGCTTTTCAAACATTTGGGACACTTTTTGTGTGATCTCACATCTCCTGACACCTTTGAAACACATAGCTGCCTCTCACCCTCTGCACATTGTATCAAGCAGGCGCCAGCTGAAAAGTCTAGTGACACTGGATACACACCTTCTATTGTTAGACTTCAGCGTCGGCAGAGTACACACTTCATCAGTCTATGTCCTCTGCATAAAAACTGTGCTATCCAGGCTTAATGGGGAAAAGTGCTACTTGAGTATTCCTTCCATACTTCAGCAACGTCTCTTTTGGAAATGAAGTCTGGCTTTTCAGTGCTCTTGTGGAGATCTCCAAATATTGCGCCTTATTTTTAATGCAGAACATAGTCAGAGAGCTTTTTCCATGCTTGTTATTTGCCCTCTCAAGCAGCACTTATTTTGCAGTTCTGAATTAAGATTCAATTCCGGTACCCAGGTACCGATGCATTAACCCTTAGATGCACAGGTGGGGTCGAAAGTGACTCTAGGGGTTGTTACTCTTCAAAATCTTTGACAAGAAAAATTTTAAAATATTCATTTTCCAGGTAGTCCTCATTCAACATGTTTGTGACATAAGGCAATATATTTCTTTATTTTATGTTTTTATTCATTTTGAGAAAATTGTCAATATTTTGAAAATTTTAATTGGGGTCAAAAATGGCTCCAATCGGTACTGGTAGGTTGTGCATCTAAGGGTTAATGAATACTGGCTAAGTGACATCTATTGTTTAAAAATCATCCCTGTGATGATTCCCATCACTCCCCATTATGTGGCATCTAGAATTACTGGCCATTTCCTTTATGAACTGCTTTGTTTCTACGAATTTGTCTCCCCAAGTCTGAAACTCAAACGACAAGAATGCAATTTTGTGTTATATTTTATTTGTACAAGTTGAAATGTTTCTCTACTGTAGGTACACGTGCAGACTTCCAAAGATGTTATTCTTGCCTTGGAGGAGCCTGGAAAAAACACAAACTTGGACCAAAGATCATTTCCCTGTGGATCTTCCTAGCATCCCAAATTAATGCTGTCTTTGCCTCCCACACTCAGGATTTAAAGACACGTTTGATGGTGGAGATGAGAGCAATTCATTCAACCAACGACGGATCTGATGACCACAGAACGCCCTGTGAACTGGAGGTCAGCCATAGATAGATAACGTCATCTAAAGCAGGGTTCACACTCCCTGCACTTTGGATTATTAAGGGTCTGATACCTTGTCCTTATAATGTTTTTTTTCTCTAGTTCAGCTCTTTTCACCTCCATAATTGGTGGCTTATGACAGTAAATAAGAGTTGGACAAATTGATGATGTCAGAATTGCCATCAGAAACTTGTCTCTTAACTTGACCACTGCTGCTAGTTTAGTGATTTAAGGATCTAGATTAAACATTACAAGGACCTTGGTAGTTGAATGGTAACTGTCGGCGGTGAGTTCTCTGCCAGAATAAATCATTGCGATGGTATAGTCTGGATTTGAGCTCCTATAAGAGTGCAACACAAAACTCAAAGGCCACGGTTACTTGGTTCCTGCTTTGATTTGATGCGCGAATATTCTGTGTGTGCTTTGATTTAATGAATCGCACAAATAAAATAATAGAAAATTGAACTCAAATGCTGTTTTCTTTCAGGTTCTTCTCCGGGTGAAAGAAAATGAGGTAGATTATTTAAACAAAGAGATTAGTTGTCTAAGGAATGAACTACAATTTCTCAACACGGTACGTCCCTCAAAACATGTTTTCCATGGTGTTTTTTGAAATAACATTTGGATACATTTTGTGATTCCATTGAGGATAAATAAAGTATTTATGATTGTGATTTTGATACATTTACTGGAAAGATCTTTACTTTTGTCTGCACCCCCTGCAGGAGAAACGTCTGGCCTGCAAACGATACAAGGAGGTGCATGAAGAACTTTGCGGGATAAAATTTCAGAGCGAGCGGGAGATCCAAAGCTTGAAGGACCACTTGAAGTTGGCGATGGCTGCTCTGCACGAGGGGCAGATGCTGAGTAACAGCATGGAACACTGACATGCTGCCAAGCGTGGTCGTTCTTCTGGGCCCAAGCTGTATCACTCACAACAGGATTGAAACGTGATGTGCCAAGACAACTTTCATTACCATTGTTATGATAAACAGTACAAAAAGGCTGAGGAAGAGTCGACAATTTTGTGCTCATCCAGATACACATTTTGTCCTGAGTGGACTTTGCACTAACAGTCTGATTAGAGGCAAGTAATGTACACAGCGAGTCTGTTTAGAACATTGTAAAGTAATGACTGCTCTCTTGGTGATCATCTCAGACATGTTGGGTCTTCAGTGAAATGAAAAGGGCACAAAGTGATTGTAAGACTGTTCTCTATTGTAGATATGTATTTGTGTTTTGTAGGTTTATGGTAAAACTTTGGTCATTGAAACAAGGATTGAAGCAAAATAGAACTACAAAACACAGTATCTGCGGGAACCATTGTAGTTCTGTCACCCTCTCTTTGTCTGCCATTGAGCAGTATAGAGAAGAAAATATCTAGTTTATGCACACTGGGCCATGTGACTTCAAGTGCACTTTTTTAATTTAAGTTTTTAATTTTGATAGCCACTGTGTCTGAACATTGTCAAAGGACAGTTGCCATTGTCTAAATTTGTAGATGATGATTGTTCTATGTAATGCAGCTCTTACTGATTTTGCGTCTGGTTGTTAAATTGTCTTGTGTCGTCTATCATCTCTTTGTTTTAGGTCATATTTATGAAATGGCTCATCTTAAGAAAGTCGGATCTCCACTCACGTTTGATTGTTTTCTTAACCTGAGGAGCATTTATGTGACATCCGTTGTGAATGTCTCGATTGGGCCCTGTTCTGGCCAAGACATTGAAAAGTTTCCGTTTACTTGTTCTGTGTGTTTTTTGGAGACACTTCACAGATTCAATCCATCTTCATGATTGAAAGAATAGACTGCTTAACTGGGATACCTGGGGAGCAGTTGGAGGCTTCAACTGTCGTGCTTAAAGACATTTCGAATGCGGAGCCATGCATCAAACCCAGATTTAAGGATATCGCGTGTTTCCAACTGGGAAGTTGTAACCCAGGAGCGACACTGCCTCCAACTGGTTTGTAACAGAACACATACAGATAAATCACATATTGCAAATCTGCAGCATAGCCGGACACATCGCCTCTCCTCACAAAAAAAAAATCACCTTTTGAAACTGTCGCTGAGAAAGTACAACTGTTCAGAAATCTGATTTCTTCATTCCATGTTTCTTTTTTTGAACATATGTGCCTCAAAGACAAATAATTAATTGCATCGATGAGCCAATTTTATGAGAAAGTGTATTGCGACATAATGACAACAACCCTCTTTTTGAAAGTGTTTCCACACCTGGTGTACTACAGACTGTATCTCCTTTGTAAATCTGCAATATTTTTGTAATCAATAAAATTAGCTTATCATATGTGACCCTTGTCCTCATTCATCACCATTACAATGTCCTTGGCCCCTCCTCTTTCAGATGGAGATCTCAGATAGTGATGAATACAGTACTTCTTAAGGAAATGTAATATTGCAATGAAATGTGGGAATATATTGTGAAAGATGTTTTAAAAAATACCTGCACTGTTGTAACATATGATTTTTGAAACAAAAAAATAACAACAATGGGCATCTAAATGTGGAGATAAACCACTGTCGACCAGCAATTTTGTACTGTTTTCATAATGGCTATTTTCAAAATAATTACATCCACATTTGGCTCTGATACCTGACCATTCATTCCAAGTTTTCCTTCCACCTCACCACATACCGTACCTATCTCCACTGAGTTTTTGTGTGACATTTTAGGTTGAGCGTAGTGGAGCTGGCGGCCCACATGCTGATGCCACACACTCTGAGGTGGCCGTCCGTTTGTCGGCCCGGTCAAAGTTCACAGAAGCAAACGTGCTGACAAATGGCTCAGCCTGGGGTGAGCCTGCTGCCGCTACTCACTGTGTCCTTCAGGTATTTGTAACTGCAACCCCAGCACATGATATGTCGCACATAATAAAGCAAGGAGGAATAATATTGAGCCCTCCATCGATTTCCCTCATAACGTGTAAGGAATCAACATTAACGATTACATGAGACCAGGCTCGTTCATGCATCTTTTAACTGCTCCATATCAGCCGATTATATTTTCCATACCTAATCCAGATATCAGTGTAAAATATAATTGCAGTCACACATCGACTCCTGTTCATCATCAGAAAACGAATGAGTCCTGCATGTGAAACCGACTCAGTTGAGAAAATTCCTCATTCATCGTGTTTGCATGGCAACAGGACAATACTTCTTCACCTCCTGTGTGACGACACTGCAACCCACAATTTAGTAAAGTGAGGAAGTTTACAAGCCTTTGTTCTCCAGGCACACTGTAGCCATGGGGTTAGGTCATGACCTCTTCATCTCCAGGTGGCTCCATTCATAGCGTCACAATACTGCTCATATAGTGACTACATGGTACATGAGGTGGCCTCCCCACACCCCACGTCAGAACATCTGAAATCCATCAGTCAGACTCACAGTTTCAACCATGACTTGGGCGAGTGGGATGGATATTCTGAGATTAGTTGAGAACCCCTGAACATGCACATTTTATGGAGTCAGGTTACAACTAGTAGGGGTGGCAGAGGTGGAGATGACGCACAGGCTCAGACTCATTGAAGACTTTGGACTACAACTGAAAAGAATCAACCTTTAATGTACCATAATTGAGAAACTGGCATTGTCACTGTAGCAATAGAAATACAGATATGACGAGCACATCTAAAAGAAGATACAATTTCAATGGTAAAGAACATACAATATTTATGCAAGTATCATCCAGGATAACTGCATCACATCCAGCAGTTTTTTTCCCAAACAAGACAGTTATTGCATCCAAAAAGTTAAGATGGAAATCTGAAGTGAGAATGAAAGCAGCTCAGTCATGAACAAAAGTGAGCAGGCATGAGAAGTTCGTGTTTTGTTACAAGTGGTCATGAAGTTATCATTCAGGGCAATTATTATGTGTTACTGCAGTCCTGATTTCGGTAGAGTCGATTCACTGAATCATTGTGTGAGTCGATTCTGATGTGGCGACCTCACTGGGGTCGGATTCGCCTTAGAGACTTTGTGTCCGGGCAGAGGTCCATGGCTGTACCCGCAGATCCTGAGGGGGGCCACAGTTGTGGCGTGTTTGGCGCCAGCGCTAGCACACGGTGCGCCAAAGAGCATTTATACAAACAGCTGATATAAACGTTACCCAACTCTGGTAAGCAGAGCCGGATTGGTTGTTGTGTCGAGTCGTTGCGGCCATGTGACTTGAAGGATCGTGCTGTGATTGGCTCTCCTCTCTGCCAGTCACGTGATCCCGGTACACAGTACGAGGCTCGGATTCTCGGCGAGACCCTCAGCTGCAGCATCCTCGCCTGCGACTCTCCTGCAACACAGACTCTGGACTTTGGGTGAGTGTCCGACCGACTCTGTTACCTCTGCATGCCGCCGGGTTCAGAGACTCGAGCGGGGCGCCGTTGGGAGTCGGTGTCGCGTATCGACTACACGGGGAACGCGCGGCCCAGTGCGGGTTCAGGTCGGGGAGCAGCCAGAGGAGCTGCGGAGATCTTGGCGGTGTTCTGGAGGATCCAGTCAGATCCAGCAGGAACCAGCCGTCGAAACAAGAAGCTGCGGAGAAGCTGCAGCACCATGCGGCTCCTTTGTCACCACTCCCCATGCACTAGGCACATAAATGATCGAAACACAAATTAACCGCGCGAACAGCGGTTAATTTGTGTTTCGTCTCAACAGCGACTCGCCTCTGTTTACTGTATCGCTAATTTACAACAAATCTGCGTTGTGTTGTGAGAAAGTGTTCCCGTGAATCTCTTTCCCTGGAGCAACCAGCCGACATGTGACTGTAAATTGTCGGTTTCTCCCGATTCAGTGTGTGTTTGCAGCAGCTTGTCAACAAACGCTATGCAGTGTGTTGAAATTGATCAATTTAACCAATTGAAAGTAGCAAAACACACGAATTCGCCATAATGGCACTGAATCTGCAGTATCATCACAATATCATTCCTTGCAAGATGTTGGGCTTGTTACTGTTAGATGCGCTCACTAGTTAAGGCAGTGATTTGCTCGTCAACAGGTCAGCAAGGAATATAAAAAATCAGAGATATCTTGAATAAGGGTGCTGCAGTCTTTCTATTTCTCCAGAGAATTTCAGAGATTCATGTCTCCCCAGAGAAATGGTAAATTATGCATGAAGGAAGTCAGATTGTGGGTGCCTTAACAGTCTGTGTCCCCCATGATCTGTATTGTTGGGACAGATGTGAAAGGTCACCTGGACGGGCGAGTTCAGGTTTGCCCGAGAATGTCAGTCCTGCTCAACTGCTCTGTGGTCCAAAGGTCAGACAGTTGAAGTGGAAAAAGTGATTTCATCATCAGATAAGCGTGATATGGTTGCATAGGGAAAATATCATCATCTGGGGCAGCAAGTCAAACCAGTTGTGGATTGAATTTCCTTGTACCTTCTGACCTGATTGTTATGCTGCAGACGTATAAGTAGAGAGATCTTGAAAAGAGATATCAATGGAGACAATCCTCAAGTCATGCTATATTGTGCTGTTGTCAGTGTGTCACAACACAGCCCTACTGTACTCATTTGAAAACAAATTATCATCAGCTGAGCTGAATATCAACGTACCAATATATCACACACCTAGACTGAATTTTGCTTTTTGGATGATGTGTAGCACACACGGCGTGGACAGTTCAACCCTCTCTCTACCGTGGGGTCGAACATTTCATTCTTTGGTTTTATTTTGAAAATCAGTGCAAAGTCTGCAACACACAGTCTTGAGTCCGCGTAGGGCCAGTAAGAGATAAAATTGATCTCAATTGATCCGTATTCTTTTCCACTCAGATATAATCAGCTGCTGATTACATCTGTTCATTGGTCAGCAAGAGTCATCAATCATTGACTTTTATTTCCTGATCAGCGTCTTGTTACGGCATCTTTGTGTTAAAGTTCCTGGCTCAGACGGCGTCTCCTCTCCTCTCCTCCCTCTCCTCCCGTCTATTTCCTCACATCTCTGCTCCCACAGGCCGTGGGGGGTGCAGTCTTGTGTAACACTCATTCTCTGAACCAGTTTTATCCAGTCTGTGTGTGTGTGTCTGTGTGTGTGTGTGTCCATGCGTGTCTGCGCGTGCATGTATGAGTTTTATCTGGATTTTTTACGCTCCTGCTCCCGTTATTATTACGTAAGACTCAGATGAAAAAGGCAATATGCTGTGCACCCTTAGCTGAAATCGATTTTGTCCAAATTGGTTTCGACAACCACAGTCACATTTATTTTGAATATTTTAACTCAGCATGTTGACTTGTCCTCTCAGTACTTAATAATAATTCTCATTAGTTGTAAATCTTGTAGTGCTCTGGTACCTGAGATGAACTGATCGCTCCTCCCCGCATCTGACTGGACACACTCTTTAAAACCTCAAGTCAGTTGGTCTAATTTAGCTCCATCACTGCTGAGAGCACACACACGCACACATTCACACAGTGTCCCTGTCTGTTGATCCTTTATTTAAACATATATGGTGAATGCAAAAAGTCGTCCAAATCTCAATATCAACTCTCTGTAGCACAGTGGACAATTTTTGCTCAACAATATAAACATACAGTAAACCAGTTTGTCTGTCTATTCTATCACTTTATCTTGTGCCATTTGTGTGTGTGTGTGTGTCTTTATAAGGTGGTGAGCTGAAGTGAGCTAGCGTCCGTCTCTCACAGCCGTTTGACGTGGTTATCATGGCGTCGTCCCTGCTCAGGCCACTCGCCCTCACCTCGCAGAGAAACCTACATTTCAGACGTCAAGGTAAATCACAAGTGTTTGTCCTTCTTTTGTCGCTCTCTCAATGGTTGTGTTTTGGTTGTGTCCTCTCACTGTCTGGTTGGAAATTTGTGTACATTTGCATGGTTATCATGAGTCCACACCCTGACGACACATCTGTTGAATCCTTCAGTACAGGTAGTAAATACACTGAAGCTATAAATGCCAACTGGTGGTACCGGCAAAACTTGTGTCTGGCAGTTAGTATTTGTCAGGCCGCCTAATCAACAGAATGTCATTTCTAAATGTCTCTCAACAAGCCAGTGAAGCGCTGACATGTTTGGGGCTGCTCCCAAAGGAGCACTCTACTCCTCAAAGAGTGAACTTTGATCAAGTGGGGTTACAGCAATTTCCCCTTCATAGTTGAAATTTATCAACATTTTAGAAAAAATCTTCATGGTGTGCCATGTTTCCAGGAATGTAATAATGTGATCCTCACTTAAATATTCACAAAATGTTGTTTTAGACATTTGGACTTTGACCATGTGTTGCACAAGAACACACTCCATACTGTCCTCGCACTTACACAATGTTTCCACAGTTGGTTTACACTAACTTTCACCCAGGAAATGCCCCATAAGGTCCCTCTTACTGACTCTTTTCAGTGCTTTTTACATTCTACAGTGATGTGAACTCTTGTGGTATTTACAAAGCGGTTTTGGACCATTACCTAATGCTGTGCTCATTCCTTAACTCTCACTTTTAATCAGCATTCTTTCTCTGCCCCAGTAAAGCTAAATGGACCTTTTGGATGTGTTTGTCAATTTCAGTGGGCAGGTACGTTAGCAAGGCTGCACCCAGGGCTCAACAGGAGTTTGAGTATGATGGACCCTGCATGAAAACGCAAGTCCCAGGCCCACGATCACAAGTAAGACAGGCACACACACACACACTCACATACACACGCACACGCACATGCAGAGCTGTTTACTATGCTACTAATTCTGTCTGTGTTTGCATTTCCCCTCATGTAGGAACTGACAAAACAGCTGGGAGACATCCAGGTACGTCTGCCTGTCTGTCTGTCTGCCTGTCTGTCCGTCTGTCTGCGCATGTGTGCGTTTGCATACATGTTTTCTCTCTGTGGATGTGAAACAAGTCAAAATGTGACTGCTCCGTTAGAAAGGCTGTCAGATGGCGATGTTCTGGTTCTGTAGCCTCCAACAAATATTTGAGAGTTTCCAGATGTCTGACTGTGTGCCTGCTCCTTCGTTTCCTTCTGCTCAACAGCACTTATGAGGCATGAAAGATAAAATGTGTTGGTCAGTGTGGCAAAATATTACCAGTAGCCCACGTGGCACACATGTTATTGATGGCAGAAAATGATACAATCGATATAATTCTCTATCCTGCGGAAGCAATTTTCACCTGTGTTGAGCACCATTTATTCTTTCCATGTAAGAAATAGAAAAATAAATGAAAAGAAAAAAAAATTTCTGGTACTCATCATCTGTATAAAATGGTGACGCTTTTGTGGTGTCCTAATGGGACTAAAGGGTAAAGGGCTCTCACTATTGGTGTCATGTTGACTCGCTCATCTTATAATGCAACGTGTTTGTGTCCTTAGAATGTGGGAGCCATCAACTTTTTTTGTAACTACGAGGAGAGCCGAGGAAACTACCTGGTGGACGTGGATGGGAACAGGATGCTGGACGTCTACACCCAGATCTCCTCCATCCCCATCGGTGAGGGTCACACCAGGCTGGAAAGAGTTGTTACATTCTAGTTGTTACATTCGATTTTATTCATTTATCCATTGAACTGCTGCAAAATGAAACCGCCACAGACACAAGCCTCAAAAGCCAGTTTGTAGCCATTTATTTTGTGACTGTTACGCAAAGAGTGGACACTGGGCCTTCAGGGTAAGTGAGGCCTCCAGTTGAAGGAGCACAGCTCTGACCTGATGTAACCTCTCACTAGTCTGAATGGGAGCCAGAGCAGAGGAATGTTAACTGTTTTTCAGACGGCATACTTGACATGCAGATCATGCAGGGAAGGCACAGTCCAAGTCTTACTCCAGAGAGAGAGAGAGAGAGCAGCTTTAGTTTCAACTTTTAACACAAGAAAACTGTTCCAGTTTAAAGTTCCAGTTTCATCCTCTGTATTCATTATCTGTGTCCACATAATAGATCTATAAAATTACTGATAGTCATTGGTCAAATTCTTATTCGTCAAAAAAAAAAAAAAAAAAAGAATCACAATATGTCTACAAATTCAGACACCCGTCCTCACAGAATGAGGAGGAAAAAATTTTCATATAACTTTTGTATATTCCCATCTTTCTTTCAGGCTATAATCACCCTGCTCTCCTCAAATTGATGTCTAATCCCAACAATCTGGTGAGTTATTGTCCGTGTCCTTTGTTCTAACAGTTGTGGGCCCAAATGTTTTGGAATTCTACAAACATTGAATAGCTATACTTGTTGTATTATCATAGAACAGGCAAAGTTCTTCTCCTCGGTCTTGGACCTCTACCTCACAGCACAAGCCAAACATCCCCAAAACATGTCTCAGTCTACTTTTTTCGCTGCATGTGCCTTGAGTTCAAACCAACAAACTGTTTATTTTCATCCTGGATTTGGCTCCAAGGGTGAAACCAGCAAAAGCCATTGAGGTGATTATGTGGTTATTAACGTACTTAACGCTTCTTGTTTTCATGGTCTTTACCTAGAAGAGAAAAGTTCAGTAGCTTGTGTAGCTTGTAGCGTTAACCCCAGTGAGAGCCGTTAAAAGGCACCATGAGTTGCACTACTGGTCCTTTAATGCACCGAATGTCTCAGAGGTATTCAGTCTCTCTCCTCGGTTAATTAGCGATGTCTTTGCTCAATGATTCCTCCCCTGATATGAGCAGCTCTGTACAGTATGTCTACAACCAAGTGCTCCCTGTCCTTTTATCTCCTTCAGTTTAGAGGAGTGAGGTCTGACATCTGGTGCAAATATTCACTGATCGCATTTGATTGGTCTGAAAATGTCAAACATTTCCTATCATTATGAGAGAATGATATGAGAGGACTCATCTTTTTCCAGAATTTTCTGAGTGGATTGAATAGTTTACAGACCCTTTCCAAAAAATTAGAGTATCATGAAAGCGTTATTGAACCAACGAATCAAGGAGGAAACCTGTGCAAGTGCTTTGAGTTTTGTAGATGATAAGTGTCTGACACTCCGTTGACAACATTCATGCCCTGCAGAATTATGCTTTGTAGTTATTTTTTGTAGTTATTGATGTTTTTCTCCCTGTAGAGCACATTTGTCAACAGGCCTGCACTTGGAATCCTTCCACCTGAGAACTTTCCAGAAAAACTGAATGAGAGTCTGCTCTCGGTTAGTAACACGCCCACACATGTTTTGCAAGTGTTTGATGGCAACCATTGTTGTGTTCTGAATGTGTTTGTGAGCTCTTCTCCTCTGTTGTGCTCTGCCCCCTCTCACGGCAGGTGGCACCAAGCGGGATGAATCGTGTGCAGACGATGGCCTGTGGATCCTGCTCCAATGAAAATGCTTACAAGGCCATTTTCATCTGGTACAGGGTGAGCATCTCCATATCTGACCATAAACACAAACCAGCCTCAGAGTTGTCACATGTGACTGGGTGTCAAGGCTCAGCCGAACTGCTTGTGAACACTGAACACTTTACTCTGTCGGGAGTAAGTGTAGTAAATTAAGATAAATTGGAGTCGTCCTGGCATAATGCAAAACAATGATTTTTATGAGAGATACCATATAGTAATACTGTAGACATACTGTAGTTTGTTTGTTTTTTTAAGCTGGCACCACATGTGGCACCACACTTGTGTCTGTCTCATGTCTTTCATCCTCGTTACTGAAATGTAGAATTTCCACCTAATGTGTGATTGGTTTCTTTGTGGTTAATTCCAGAACAAGGAGCGAGGGCACAGCCCGGCATCTGAAGAAGAGATCAGCTCCTGCATGGTGAACCAGGTGAGGCCTCCCTCAGGACCTAGAGTTCACTTTTACTCTTGTTTGAGCAACTGCCCCCAAACAGAACCTGAATTAACCAGTGCTGATGCTGAGCACGTTGCCAAGGTTCCAAATTGAGGCGGCTATTACTTTGCTGATCCCGTGTCTCTCTGTCTTTCCCCACAAAGGTTCCAGGCTGTCCAGACCTGAGTATTTTGTCTTTCATGGGAGCGTTTCACGGAAGAACACTGGGTGAGTTCAACTCTTACTTATTCTAACCTGTTCTTTGCTCTTAATTTGGATCTGAAGCTCTTGTTTAAAAATAGCAGCCTTGCAGCTAGTCTGCCACTTGTCTTTTGTTCAGTTACGGAGGACAAATGCATGTTGAGGCGTTAACGACCACTTTGTCCTCACTCAACAACTACACAAGCTGCATTTTTCCAAACTGCTCTTCACCCACCTGGGATTCAGTTGACTGAATGATCACTAACGTAACGCTCCTGCCCCGCTAAGGTTGTCTCGCCACAACACACTCCAAAGTTATCCACAAACTGGACGTGCCGTCATTTGACTGGCCAATTGCACCTTTCCCACGACTGCAATACCCACTCGAGGAGTTCACACGGGAGAATGCAGAGGAGGAGGCTCGCTGTCTTGAGGAGGTATTTTTTTTGTGTGTGTATTCATTGTTCTAGAGATCACTACTTTGTACTTTGTACCTACTATCTCTGTGTATTTTTTGATTGTGACAGGTGGAGGACCTCATAGTGAAGTGGAGGCAGAAGGGGAAACCAGTGGCTGGGGTTGTCATCGAACCAATCCAGGCAGAAGGTGGTGATAACCACGCCTCCCCAAACTTTTTCAGACAGCTGCGCAGCATTTGCTTGAAGGTAATTTAAAGCTCAGAGGTGTCGCAAGCATCTGTTACAATGTCAAGAGTTTTAGAGTCATGCTTTTGTTTTAGAGTAGTTGGTCCTGCACTACACTCTGGTACATCCTCATCCTCATGTACATCCCATCTCTCATCTAAAACCTTCTCCTGATTGCGTCCCAGCATGGCTGTGCTTTCCACGTGGATGAGGTCCAAACTGGAGGAGGCACCACAGGAAAGTTCTGGGCCCATGAACACTGGGGACTGGACGATCCTGCTGACATCGTCTCTTTCAGCAAGAAGCTCCTGACTGGTGGCTACTACCACAAGCTTGAGCTGCAGGCAGATAAGGTTTGTCCATTCTTCTACAGCGGCACAGTCTCCCTGAATGAATCGAACAGGTATACCATGTCAAGATATCTCGTCATATTTCATTTTCAGCCGTACCGAATTTTCAACACGTGGATGGGAGACCCTTCAAAGAATTTGTTCCTAGCTGAAGTCCTCAATGTGATCCGTGTGGAGAACCTTCTGGATGAGGTGTCGCGTTCTGGCAAAGCATTGATGAATGGACTCTATGAACTACAGGTATGACACAAGCATCTGTGAATCAATGTAATAACGTCACGAAAATAGAAATCAGTCCGTTTATTTTTGGGAGGGAATGATTACATTATTGTTCCACTTTCAGCCTCCACTCAAACACGTTAAGTCTCTTACCGTGTCGTTGAGTGGTTTGTTGTTGTTTGTTGAAATATGACCTGCCTGTTTGCGACCCTCACACTTGTTTTCATTTACCAGGCTCAGTATCCGGGCATCCTGAGCCGAGCCCGAGGACAGGGAACCTTCTGTGCAGTTGATATCTGTGATGATGACACACGCAACAGCATCCTGACGAAGGCCAGAGACAAAGGTAAGAGACGGCAGTGTATCGTCCCCTACAAGCAAAAGCTTGGACAGCAAAGCACCTAACTCCATGCTGCCAGACGCACAGCCCCCCTTTGCTTATGACTTATTATGACATTACAGGCAGTAACAGTGTCTCTTCCCGGCAGGTGCTCTGCTCGGAGGCTGCGGTGACCGATCGATCCGTTTCCGCCCATCCCTGGTTTTCAAGGAATACCACGCCCACATTTTACTCAACATCTTAAACGATGTCCTAGCCCTGCACAAATAAACTGGCCAGAAGGAAACTTGGCAAGATGTCAACAAGAAGCAGACAGGAGGAGAACATTCCCTACGTCAGTCATATACAATGACAAACATCAGCACAATTGAGGACTGACATGTACACACCAGTGTCTCCAGGTAATATGTAATATTTGTCCCCTCTGCCAAAAGAGCAATGTCTTCGCCTTTCTCCTCCCAGACGTACAGTGCAACTCTCGTAGAATTCTATATACATTTCAGAGATTTATTAAGGACCGATGCCTCTACTGTGACGCTTTTCTGTTGAAATGATTCTAAAGTGCTCGAGTGAAAAATCCTGCTTTACCCATCAACATAGCAGAAGCAGGACGAGCGATAACTTACACTGCTCACCAATCACATCCAATCAGTTGTCAAGATTTGTTCAGCCCATTATCAAAGGCAAGACTCTCTAAGGGCTTTACAGACCCCCCAGCAGATTTTCCTCTGAATCTTAGGGTCATTCTTCAGAGGATATAAATATTGTGAAAGGTAAATGAAAGAGAGGGACCCTCTGCTCAAACGGCCAGTTTTGCAATAGTTGGGAGGACAGAGCTGCAAGACACACAGGGTATCTGCAGAGGTGGTCTTGGCTTTCTGAGGATGATGAAGAGGGGCTCCAGGTTTGGAGCAGCACAGGCACTACAGCACTCATGCAAATTTATTTTCATGGACTTTATAATTCTCAGAGAGAAATTAGTCTCTGCATTCAACCTCTCTTCTCTACCTGAGGAGAAGTTTGCTGCTCAGCATTGCACCTGGAGAGCAGTGCAATCATTCAGAACATCAGTTGGCGGCCAAAAGAGTGAAAGGCAATTGTCTGCAGACATGAACCTCTCGTAAGAGTAGAACAAGCCCATTTTTTCTCTCCCTCTCCCTTTCCTGCTTTCTTAGACACACACCTGTAATCCACAGTGATCTGTGATGACATTGGCCTTCATCCTGACACGCGCGCGCGCACACACACACACACACACACACACACGCCAGTGCTGGTGATGAATAACGGTGCAGCTATGGTTCTTGCATGTCAGATGGAAATGTCAGTCAGCGCTATTTAGAACGTTTTAGCCTACAAATGTGAACATCTGATTGACCAGTGTTGTACTTAGATAATGTTGTACCTGCATGTTGACTACCTGTATTGCCATTTGTCAGTAGTTTCTCCTAAACTTCAGTCACCTGACCTTTGACCGATAGCCTCGGCCATGGCACACCATGGAAATGTTTTACTTGTGACACTTCAGAATTTGAGTGTTTCAGCTGTTTAAGTGGTTTGAAATGACGATTTCCTTACCGTGGAGCTTAAATGGAATTAGGAAAAAGGCTTTAAATACTGTCATAGGCATCCTTATTTTCTTCAGCCTTTTAACACTCAGTAGTTTTATTTTTTAAATTCTATCCAGTCGTGTCATGGATGATTGAAATGATTGAAATGAATGAAAGTGATCTAATGTTCGAATGTGTTACTGACAAACAGTAAGGAGTATTATCAAAATGATGACTTTGTGGTAAGTAATCTTTGTGATTACATGAGTTCGTCAACATGAGTACATCCATGTTGCAATAAATCTGATGGTTTTGTGTCTGGATAAGTACAAATGTTTTGAATGTTCTTTTAATACAGATGTTATATCGAAGTAGTATTGGGCCATCTATTATGGGCGAGATGGTTCTCATCCTGCTCTTATCTGTTTTAAAGTTTTGGTATAACTGTTTGCACTGTTTATGTGATTTTATAGAAGGTGATTGTTAATGTAACTGTTTCTGTTGATGTAACTTAAGTGTGAAGCATCCTTTCCATGTGCAGTGACCAATAAAACAGTTTTAATTCACTTGCCATTGTCTTCCAGCATGTTGAAATATAGTTTGTTTCATGTTGCCTGTGGATTTGATCTCCTTTGGGCAACTTGCTGGAGTATGACTCCAGCAGATTATCCCTCTTTACCTCCTCTCATCATTTTATCAACGTAAATACCAAACCCCACAACCCCCTCACGTTTTCCCTCACTACGTCAGTGAACCTGTCCGTGGGTCAATAGGTGCCGGGTCGCAGGGAAAGGAAACTTCCCTAAGGATATTCCCGCCTTGTGTTGATCTGTTTCTGAACGATGTTTTATTTCGTTCCGTCACATCTGTCCACGACTCTCCATTGCCGTATGTCGTGTGCTTGCCTCGCTCACATATGTTCATTCATATCTGCCTCTGGTCCCGAACCTCGGTACGGAACCAGCTAGCTGCTACCGCGCCAAGCGGTCACGAGCCGCCCGGGTTAATATACACGCATTGAAAAAGCGACGGAGGGTTTCTGTAGCCTGCGACCGAACTCTCCACAACTGTTCGGGCAATTACGAGGATCATTTTCCGTGAGAACAAGCACCTCTGACGGCTAATTCTGCCGCTCTGCAACACTGTCCACCGGGAGAATCACACAGATCTCGCGCCGTAACAGTACCAGGGGAACCGCGGCAACAGCGACTACCTACGTCACTTCCGCTAATCGTCCACACCATTTGGCCGCTTTGTGAAAATATCCTCTGATATGAAACCGGTCCGTGGCGCGATGAAGGTTGAGGACCACTGACGTT
>OMPJ01046348.1:70371-87575 GCA_900312935.1 Carapus acus | reverse complement strand
TACATACACACACACACACACACACACACACACACACACACAGAAACTGATGATGTCTGATTAAACACCTTTCCTGAGCCCCACCATTTCTTAATTGGTCAGTGTTCAGTGGCTTGATTTTTACCTGCATCAGCGAGACCTTTCAATTCCTTGTCTGGTTTCGCCCCGACCTCCCCCACCCGCCTTCCCCTCCTGTTTCAACCAGAGCAGCGCTTGAACACCTTGAAACGACGTGTCCGAAAGGAGGTGTTCAGCTAATACCGGGCGAGGATGTTGCCGCCGTCATTGTTTGCTCTTTTAGAGGCGCAACGGCTGCGCAAGCAATGGAACTGGAGTGGATGTTAGCCATCAACCCGCTCTCCAAACGCACACGTTTCATTCACCGAAAGAAAATGTACCACTCTTCCACCAGAGCTCATCAATAAGCAGCCAATGTGACCATTCGGATGATAAAAAGGTTTGTGCATCTCCCGCTCCACTCTGGAAGCGCACATCCGCTCAAATATCAATTAATATTCCAGCCAGAGAAAAAAATGCACTTCGTGCAGTGGGATTATTCGAAAATCTTTTACAAATGTGACTGAATTCTACTTTGGCTGCATCTGAGGGACAGTGAGATTTGGGCTCTCATCGTAAATTGTTAAACTTTTGACTGTTTGAAACATCACCTGTCATTGTAATACCAGCAAGAATGCTCATTATTTCCTTATCTTTTTTTTTTTTTTACTCTGATACAGGTGAAATCCAGTAATACAACATATCAGCTGCATTCCTGGTGAGGAATTAGATTGACCCTTACTTTCAAGTTTTAATCAAGGGTTCATGATTTTCATTACAGTAACATACGTGCTTTAATGTGTTGGCATCGGTCATCTCATCACCATATTGCTCGATGTCCAAGTGGAAGTCCATATTTGGCGCTTTTATATTTTTAGTATCTGCTGCATTAGGCGTTTGGTTAACTCAATTAAAAAAGGACGCACATTAAACATAACACATAAGTGCAATTTTTAACGGTTTTCCACAAGGTGTTTTGAGTGCACACTCTCAGTTTATTACAGAAATGGCTGTACGCCGCACGGTAACTTGGATCATAATAGTGTGGATATTGAGGCTGAGTGAGGCAGCCGCCTTTCTCAAATTTTAACAGAGCCAAAGGCGTAATCTCTCCCAACAGACGTCCACACTGGACCAGAACATTCCTGGTAGACTTATATTAACTTGCCGCCGGGAAAAGGAGACCTCTAAACTGCACGAGTTCGTAGAGATGAAGAAACTTGCGTCAGTTGGCACTCAATATATACAGTCCATTAAACAGACCTATTCACCGCTGCACCTCTGTCCTCTTCTCAAGTCAAGTGCAAGTCAAGTCAAGTGCAAAAGTAATTCAATGTTGCCACAGTTTATCGTATTCATCAAAACAGAGAGCAATTACAGTAAATGAAGACCTGAGAGAAACTTCTCCACTGTCATATCTGAGTCACTTCCCATTTGCCTTCCTTGTAAAGTTTGGGGCCAAGTTCAGTTTTGGAGAACCGAGGGTTTGTCAGTGTTTATATTGGAATTTTGCAGAAGGAGAAAAGACCACTTGGCGGTCAGAGCGCTTCATCCCCTCGTGCCAAATGCCTGTAAATGGCCCCTGGTCCTCCTGCCAACTTTTTTTTGCATCTCTCAGAGATTGGCGAAGATATAAAGAATATCTGAACTAATTACAAAATGTAATGCGTTGGCTTTTACCACTGCGTGCAGCTATCCTCAGCCTGTGGACAAATCCCTCATTTACTCTCTCACACACACACACACACACACACACACACACACACACACACACACGCATCTGTTTTATTGTGTTTTTAATGCTTTGCTGTCAGAAATGTGTCTTAGGCCAACAGAAACACTACCTCACATGTTTTGCACTTTTTGCAACTGCTGTGTACGCCTTTGCTTGCACACGCAAACACACACACATGCACACACACACACACCGAGGTGAGACCTCCTCTGCTGCTGTGAGCAAATAAGTTCATTTGCAGGAGGGCCCATGCTGGTTCTCCGTCAGTCTGCAGGCGCAAATGCCAACAACGATTTGTGATGTGTCAGTTGCAGACAATGATTTTTTTTTTTTTTTTCATTCTTGAGCTTCTCTCCGCTGGGGAACCTTGCCAACCCAGCATGGGCACATTGGCATCAGCACTTGGCTTGATCAAAGAAATAGAGGGTGGGGGTAGGAGGTGGTGGAGGCAGTAGGAACACTTTGTTGTGAAAATAATTCAGGCTCGGTATGAGTTATTTTAGCTATTTGTGTCCGCGTGTGTGCTGCGTGTGTTGCTCGCACGCGGGTTTGCTTGAGAGTTGTGCACGTCAGATGGTGCCCGTGTTGTGTTTATTGGTATTTGGGCGCACACCCCTGTGCTCAGTGGCATAACTGCTCGGGATGAATATGTGATTGATGCATAATAATGCAATCAAAGACTGTCAATCTTCCCTATCCGAGGTGACTGTTCCATGGGAGTCGTTGGTTGTTAATTCTGACTCTCTGACAGGCTTTATAGCCAACTGCCTTTGTTTTGGATGCATGCTAATGGTGTTTAGAATGTGAGTGAACGTTTAGGTCACCCCAGCTCATTGTCAACAAAGCCGTCGGGCCTGCAGCTTTTTGGATTTGAGAATTAGGGGAATCTTTGCACAAAAAAAAAAAACAAAACTAAAAAGGCACAAAAGCAAATACGCTCTCAGTTTGAGCTGCAAGAATGAGCATGCACACACCGCCATGAGTGCACGCACGCGCAGGGTAATTGATGCTTGTGCTGGAGACACCTGTTCATTATTTCTCTCAGATAGGGATGTAGTTTTATGCCACTTGCCATCTTGTAACTCCCACATACAGGTTGTAGATAGTTGGTGTTCATACTGCTGTTTGAGCTGTGTGTGTGCACACTTGTGTGTGTGATTATGGACTATGCAGTACATACAGTTCTTAAGCCGAAATATGAAGCATATTTGACCTAACCTCAGGACTTAAGGAGCAATTTTGATGCTGCTTGTGGAAATCCTGGATTGCAAGCAACAAATTGTGGCTTGCTGTACATTTGATTTTACCATGAAACTCTGCAGATCATCCTAATCACATCTGCTCCCTCCAATCATCCTTCTAGATCTTAATATTGTCCTAACCAATGATGAACAAACCCATCGGAGTATGGGAGCCACACATTGCATGTTAATACTGAGGTTTGTTTGCCAGCATTTGCTCAGCATGTTATTGCTATTGTCCGACCTTTGCAACCTTTCTGTGTTGTAGATTTGATGGCTCGCCGTGCTCTCAGATTGATTAATGCTGTAATGTCCCAGCAAGACACGTGCAGTAGATGAATTGCCCCTCCTCGCTCCAGATGGACATTGGACAGAGATCTCAGAAGACAGGAGCAGCGTGGAGCGAACGCGAGTTGTGCAGGTGAGAGGAAGGCCACTCATTCAATCCCTTACAAGAATTCTTGCGAGAACCAATCCTGATTTTCTCTACATTCTAAATCCTCCAGCTCTCGATCTCTCCCGTCTTCCTGGCATTAAAATGTGTGCATTACACTGGCTAACGAGGGTTTCGTTCTTGGATATTTGCTCATACTTCCAAAGGTGGTGCAATTACATCTTTCTCAGAGACACAGGAAAAATGATGATGGGTACAGTTAATAAGTGAAATATTCAGGCACATATATGAAGGCTGTGGATATGAATGATTAGGCCAAGGGAGAAATGGATTAACAGTTACCATGAAAATGTGAGAGAGTGTGTGCTTCCTTCACCTTGAAGTGGTAGCGAACAATCAGATATTTGATCTGGGCTTAGTGGGGGGAGATTTAATCCCCGTAGCAGTGGAAAGGTTTTCTCCCAGGTTGCATTTATGCAATTTTGCCTTCTCACACCATCCTATAGAAAAGTATCTGTGCAATTTCAACACCCGGCACGGGATCAGTGTGTGTCCGTATCTTTTTGTGAGCAGGTGTGTATCTGTGTTAGAGCCCGTTTGTGGGGAAGCGAAAAAGGTTTGGTTTCTCTTTCAGGACGAATGCAGCAACAAATACCTGAAAGCAACTGTCAAGCTGAAGTCTTATAGGGAGCTTTAGAAAGGGGATGGAAAAATTTAATTCCTTCTTTGTGTGTGCACGTGACACATAGGTCACATGTGCACCCTCACATACTGACACAACACGATTTCCGAAGGAATCCTAAACTTCCCCAAGATTCTGAGATGTGCAGTTGTTTGTAATTTGTTTGTAATGTTGAAGTGCCTGATGTTTACATCAGCACTGCTTTTATTACAACATCCTGTGTGAAAGATTTAGATACTGCCGCTGTTCACAATGACACCACAAGATTGAATAAAGTATGTTCATAGCAACAAACAATTTCCCCTGAATGTTGCCACAACCGCCCGAGTTTCTGTGATTATCCCAGCATTATTTGCATTCTTCTCAGAGTATCATAAGTAATTCAACACTTTAGCTAAGGTGGCACAGTTCTCCCGAAAATGTTGCTCATCAGCACACCAAAGGTGAAAGGAGAGACAAGTACATTTGAAAATGTGCAGCAGTCTCTGTATTGATGCCCTTTGACAGTGTTCATGCATAAAACATTATCTTCAACAGGAGAAGAATAATCAAAACAGCCTTTTCACTGTCGCAACTCACTGACTCGCTATTTAAAAGCATTTGGAATAGCGACTGTATAAGCCAACAGCAGCCGTTCTTTGCAGCGACTGTTAAGCGTCATGTAGGACGGGCATCGGCCGACACATCTGTCAAAACAAATCAAGATGGAAGACTGCTGTGACTTTTTCTGACGAGAGTATTGTGTTGGTGCCCTGCACTGTGGGGTGTCCTGAGAGGACAAGAGCAGGCCAAGGTGAATCCTGCCCCACCCCAGGTTGGTCTCTTCTGGGTCACGCAGGTCTGGAGACGATTTTGCAAGACAGGAAGGGCAGGGACACTTGTTTACAATGAAAGCATTTTCTACCCACTAATACTGAATGTAATGGACACTTGCTCTGCCTGGGGCTGTGAATGATGGGTGGTATCATTTCATAAACCCATTAGAAATTACGGTTCTGATCACCAACAGTGGCACAAAAATGCTAGAAATTTTTTAAGGCATCTTAAGGGAAATACTTGCCAAGTTATTTCAGGTTGTAAGACTCTTAGTGTGTGAGTATCTTACTGTGTGTCTGATATTTTAATGTCCCAGTCTGATATGGCTCACACACACACCCTCACACACAGCTGTTGCCCTTTGCTACCCAATTTTGGATTCAACAAAGTCAATTTTAGATACGGATGGCACCAAATAGTGCCACCAGGAGCAGATGCCTTGTGTGCCTGCACCACACACCCGCGGACATGCAAACCAATATGTCAAATGGAGATTGACTGAGGTTTCTGTCTGATTCCTGTTCAAAGCAAAAACAAACAAAAATTGCATTTCTCAGTGCAGCTATACACAACTCACAGAGGCACTATTTGGTTCAACAGTCCTTCAGTGTCAGTAGGCATTAATGAACCTGTTATTATCCACGTTATTTCTTTTTGTATTTGCAATAATTGCCTCCATTTAATTAGCTTACTAAAAATGGCAGCGATTGTGCCATAAAACAACAGAGCGGAATCTGCTTGCTTGAATTTCCTTTCCTCTTTTTTCCTTCCCTTCCCTTCCCCTCCCTTTTTGTTTGATTCGTGGTCTGAGGGGTGGCGGCAGAATTCCTGGCCATCTGTTCCCTCATGTGAAAGGGCGGTAGAAATTATTTTTGGTCAAGCATTGGTATCAGTTCAGTGACTGGTTCCATCTTGTTGACATCTTGTGCCAAAACTGGTGTCTGTTTGTGTGTATGTCATATGTGTGTGCGTGTGTGAGACATATACAGTATGTGTGCAGCCAAAGACTAATTAGTCAGTTATCCTTTCCACTTTCACACGAGTGATTTTCTTCACTCAAATTGGTGCTGTGTGTGTGTGACTGACTCTATTATGCATTAAATATTGAGTTGTGAGGTGTCAGAAAGACTGGTTGACTAGGTGGCTGTGCGATGCGGTCTGCCCCCTGCTCAAGTCATGTAAATAAGAGCAAATGAAGAAGCCAATGAATTCTCCGGTGGTCTCACAGCTCTGGCCTCAGCCTAAGCATCCAGCCAGCCAACATATCCGCAGCATAATGAGTTAGACTCTCCCTGGAGTATTAGGATAAATCTAAACACCCCGACGTAACCTCTCAGCATGTGTGTTTTCTGTGTGTGTGAATGAGGTTCCTCTCCCACGAGCACTTGGGTGAATCTAAATGTAGCTCATTGGCATAAGCGGATTTGACTTTCTCGTTGTCTTGGTAATGAGCTGCGCTAAACACAAGCGGATGAGTCGCCTGTTTCACATACACTTGTGCACCAATGACAGATAAAACAAAGGGTTTATGTTATTGGTGTTGCCATGGTGATTTCCCGTCGGCGACGATGGGTGTTGCTGGAAGTGCCAAGCTCTTTTTGGTGTCTTCCTCAGATTGTGGTAATAAATCAACCACTGATTTGATTGATTAGATTGAAATGACTGACATTTAATTAGATGGTGTAGAAACTTATTACACAACCAATTTCAACTGACTAACTACCACAAAAAGAGCATGTTTTTGATCAATACCTACAGGGATAGGTTTTGAGCCTTAAAATATTGTTATATGAAAAAAAATTACTTAAACCCACTAATCACTTATAATGTGAAGAATGGATGAATAGGCTCTACCATAGAAATACAGTAAATCCACGTGTCTCAAAAATTCCTCTCCAAAACTAATAGATTTAAAGATAGAGAAATAAATCTTAACATGAAAAAGAAGAAGAGAGAAAAAAGCTTTGACTCTTTCAATGCAGTAGAAGACACTGTGATAAGTTGTACAAGAATTGAGATAAGTGTCTATTATGCTTTTGATTTTTTAATGCTACATATTCCTTTTGCCCTTCACAAGAGCTACCCGTAGTTAGACAGGCCACCTCAAGACCAGTTCAATGCCAGGATCCACCTACAAGTATCAGATGTCTAAGTGTCCTCGAACAAAGCAGTGACGACCAAACTGCTCGCTTGGTCTCTTAATGGGCAGCCCTCAGGATTAATGTAGCAGAGCAAAATCAAATTTGTGAAACAAATACAGATCATAGGACTGGGAATTACAGACCAATTAACCAAAAGCAAACATCTGCACATGCGGCAAGTGGAAAATTTCCTTTTCATAATGTTTCATTACTTTTTTCCATTCCTATTTGTGGACATGACAGGTTTGCTGATGAGGAGTCTCAGAGTAGAAGCCTGTTGCTTCATTTAATAACAAGACTGAGACCTCCACCTCCTTGACGTAGCCAGTGTGTGATCCACTGGTGTTAAACAAGGACAGAAGCATCATCGTTTTCCACATAAATGATTTACAGCCACAATGAAACACTTCAGACTTACCCGCAGCCATGACCCATGCGCGTTATCAAAGGTTTCGGTGTCTGTGCGTGGCCATGCATTTATTAATGCACCACTATGCCGGTGTGAGTGTTTTGACTTAAGGTGTGTGTGGGGGTGGTGGCTGCATATCATATTGACCTATGTTGGAATATAATATGGGGGTTTCCCTATCCACTAAAGTGTTGATAATGTAATATGCAGTTTTATATCTGTTATGTATTATTAAAACATTATTCCAACAGCTTGAGCAGGTGCAAAGAGGGTATGTAGAGTCCAGACTGCATTTGTGGGTGTGTGTAGCTTGTGTATTTGTGCACTCATGGGTCATTTATGAAGAAATGTTATCAAAGCTTATACTAAAAAGAATGTATTTCTTAAAGTGAGGATGAAATCAAATCTCAGAATCTCAGACCTCAAAACATTTTTAATATTTGAGGTGTTGAATGTAAGTCAAAGCTTTCATTATGATCTTTTAAGCTGGTAAGCTGTTTAAAGCATCATTAGTGTACTATCGGCGTAATAATTGATTCGGTTATAAATAAGTTTGAGTTATTAAGGTTTCAGATGTGGGACCAAATGTTCAACATTATAAACCCAGATTTTCTGACATTTTTAGATTTTATTCAAAACTTCAGTCATTCATAGCTGTACAGTTTGCAATTGACATTTCCAATATGTACGATGACTCAGTGAATAAACATTGTTCTCTGTAGTTATTTGTTTTTTTCTGCTACGTTAAGGTAGAGCATGTTGCAATCAGCACATGTTGAAGTTGTGCAATTTGTTAGTTTTGTGAGATGCTAGGGGACATAAATGGTGGATGCCTTTTTTTCTTTTTCTTTTTCTTTTTTAAATTTTTGATTTTTCACCCAATAAATGTTGACCAGTGATGTTTGCTGTTTAGTCAAACACTTTCTCTTTGGTTTTGGGAGGTGAATGTTTCAGCTGACTGCAGTCTTTGAAATGGGAAGATTCAAGTCCAACAGACCCGCTTGAGATCTTGTAATCGTCGATTATAAACGGATTAATGGTGAACGCGGATTATGTCAACATCTTGGCTCAGAGTTGTATCTCAGATGTACCGCTGACCTTGGCTGGACAAATGTGTGTGCGTCTGCGTGTTGGCGCGCTTGCGTGTGTCTGTGTGTGTGTGTATGAGTGTTAAGCGGGTTGCTTGTGGTGACGTTGGTAATCCCAAGATGTCTTAACGTAACACTGATATCACTTCAAGAGCTCTTTAAGGACAAATGATTGACAGTGACAGAATCTTAGACCTTGAAGCATTTTAGCACATTGAGGGATGAATATCTCCAGTCCCATCCACCCCAAACTGGTACTTGAGTGAATACTGTACAAGTCGAGTGACAGATGACGTAATATGGAAATTGTACTTCATTTTAATAGCCACTAATGAGGCGAGTGTCTTTGGAATGCAAAGATGATCCTCCAAACATTGCTGATTTGCTCTGGATTGAGGTCGGCTTGTCTATTCAGTGGCGGCAACATCTCTGATGCATCTTTTTGGAATTTTTTTTTTAACAAACACTTAATAGTGATATTTTGTTATCTTAAGCTTACATTTCCTTAATACATACAAAGTCTGTAGTATATCCAGACACTTACTGCTTACTGCCCAATAGATGATACATGGTTGGACATTTTTTGCCTGGTTCCACAGTCCCAAATGAACCTCTGTATTACCACACAGCGCTAATGATGCTTCTTATCTTTTTATGTGTGTGTATGCGAGTGTGTGTGTGCACGCGCATGGTAATGACATGCCTTTATCTTCTCTCTCCATAGCTCATTAATCCTGAGTGCGAGACAAGCAGTCATTACGTGTTTAACCCAGGTCACTCTTTGTGGGTGGCAGAGAGGTGTTTTCAGCTGATAGGTGTGTGTCTGTTCAGGCATGTGTACGTGTGTCAGTGACTCCACAAATGTGTGATATGCGGATACAGCGGCTGGAGGCAGTGCGGTCAGCTCCAGTTTGAAAGCTTTTTGGATTTGATTCCCAGTCTGAACTACAGAGGGGCTGCTGTGTCCTTTGACGCCTCTTATGGAGACCAGAAGATTGCTGGTTCGATTTCAAGCTGTGTCCTTAAGGAAGGCGCCAAACCGCCTTAAGCGCTCCTTGGTGTCACTGCGCAGCAAAAAGGGAGGGGAAAAAAAAGGATGCAGCTTTACAATACACACATAGAGTTGATTTCTGTGACGATTAACAAAGTATATGAAAAGCACAAGTAAGCAAGGTTTATTGAATGGGGGTCAGACAGTGGATTTGCAGTCACAATACACCACCATTGTTCGCGTTTGAGGGTGATTTCAGCAGCCATATGTGCTGCTCCTCAGAACACATTTTTATTTCTTACCTCACAACTGCCAGATTGTCCTTTTCATCCACGCTGAAAATATGTCCCTCATTGTTGCCACTAGCACCTATGGATTCCACTTGCAGCCATGCAAGTATCTTACCTGGACTGATGTGCGTCCATGAGGCTGGAAATTGAGAGTTAGTAGAGTCACAAGACCTTGCTGCTGTTCATACGTGGTGCCCAATAGGGGGCGCGTCTCTGGTAATGTCAGGAAGTGACAACATTTGTGAAATGTGGGTTAAGTTGGTAGAGTGAGAATTAAGAGTGACTCCCCGCACTGCATGTTTCCCTTTAATCCAAGTGTCACTCACACCCTCATGACATTTGCCAGTGCTTATTGGCAATTCCATCAAGTCTTTCTCGGGGGCACACAGCATTCCCAAGGAATGTCTGACATCCCTCCCTCCCCCTTCCTCATGTCAGCTTTTCTCTGCTATTTGTTCCACGCGACTGGACGTAGCAGATCTGGGTTTAAAGATGCAGGATTTCCAAAGTAAAGTAAGAGGCATTAGAATTCAAGGGATTGCACAAGGTTTTTTTAGACGTCCGATTTGCTTCAGCTGATTTTTTCCCCCTAAAGCTGATAACCTAAAGAATTCAACATGAAATTCAGGAGTTTTATTAATTTCCATGTGTGTTTTTTTCACCTCCCTTGTGCAACATATGCCTTGCCATATGTATTCAGGCCACCTGTGTGTGTGCGGGTAAGTGTGACTCTGAGTGTGAGTGTATGTGTATGTGTGTGTATACCACCAAGGGGCAAGAGGATGGTCTTAATATATTTAGTTACCAAGGGAAATAAAGAGCTAATACCATAGGTCGGCCTAATCGCCTGAAAAGAACCCCTCACTTACTTTAATTTCACTCAAACCGTCAATGAACGCATACACACACGCACACAAATCGACTGGACTGTGAGCGTTTTTCTTTCTAGGAATGTGTCACTCCAAATCCCATCGCTCATGTTTTTGTGTGCTGGCACTAGCGGATGTGTGCACAAGTGGACACACACAAACGCAAACACACACGAGTCCATCTTTTTTCCCGTCCCCTGTGTCGGTGAATGATCACAGTGGTGGAGGCTTCTAAGAGTAGCCTGAGGTTTGTGAGCAGCTCGCCAGCCACAGAGTGACAGTAATTGCAACATGAGCATTTTCTCCTTCTGGATGAGCCATGTTATAAATGGGTGCAGCGACCTTGCATCTGTCTTATCACATTTCCAACCAGCTGAGTGTGAGGACAGATCAGAATGCTTCAGACTGACAGAAACAAAGTAATCAGCTGATCGCGCAGGCCTGTGGTGCTGGCCCATTTGAGCATGTAGTGTGAGTGAGTCTGCAAATACAAGTTCTGTATTCACACTTACTCATATGGGCTGATAAGTAAACAATTGGTAAGCTTGTGATTAGTGCAAAAACATTCCATACATTGCCATCCCAAAGTCCTGACTACAATAAACCTGAATGCACCCTTTGTTTGTTTTCCTGATTATGCAGCGATCTAGTACATTAACACACAGAGTGGCCACCTGCAACTGCTACTTCATTGTGTGTCTCCATAACACAAAAATTCTCCAACATCCTGTCTAAAAAAGACACAGTTGGTTGGAAACATACGGTGTTTGCGTTAGCACCATAAATGCATTTAATTTGAGAATTTCCTGTCTTCATCATAGGTTCTACCCCTACCTCTTTCCTCCTCTCATATACTTTTATGTGTGTTTGATTTTTTTTCAAGTTCCTACTCTTATTTTTCCGAATACTGGCACATTTGTGATTAGGTCTCCCTGCTTCTCCCCTCAACCCTTGCAGCTAAGGCACAGCATGGCAATTCTGTTCTACCACTGAGAGAGGTGCATGACTGTGTGTGTTTGCGTGAGGTAGACCAAGACGGGAGAAAGAGAAGATAAGAGCTGACACAAAAACGGGACAGACTAGAACGGCAGATGGAACACAGGAGATAATGAGAGCCTCAGGGCCAGAAAGAGCCATGAGAAAGAGTCTTTGACCTTTTGGCATCTATGAATATACTTTTGGTTTCTCCTCATCGATGGTACTGCACTGTTCAAATAGTTCTCCATGGTTTCCGACGCACGCTGTCTTTCAGGATTAGAGCTGGATTCACTCCAAATCCAACAAACCCAATGTAATGCGTACTCGGCCCCCTCTGAGACGCCACTGTTTTCTGTCAAATTGCCCATTGATCTTGTGACAGTGCGCACAGATGGGACACATGCGTGTAGTTGATTTTCGATTTGTCCGTGTTTGTCTTCCTATTCTACATATCCGTGCACAGCCGCATGGGCAAATCGACTTTGTCCCTCTGCAAGCATGTGCGTTGTTTTCCTTCGTAAACATTATGTTAGGAAAGGATATGGACGGCTTACCCATCCATGACGGGCGGGAAGTCGAACACACATTTTTACTTGTGAATCTGATAACTTTAATGATGGCGCAATTGCATTTGGAGATTGTATCACGGTCCGAGGATTTAGCACGCTAGCTCTTATTGCACTTAAACTAATGGAGACATTATGAATGGTGATAGGGTGTGTGTGTTTTTCACAGTGACAAGTTAAACTGCTTGAAGAGAAATCTGTTTTTTCACTCCCTCAGGAACAGCACCTGATTTCAGTCACCAATAGTACGTAGTCATTTATTCAAAATAATTTGTTGTATTTTCTTAAAAGTATTTTCTACAGGTAGTTGACGCCAGGCGACACAGTTCTGGATGAGTAATGCCACCCTAACCGTGCACATTCCTGGATAAAAGGCCTGAACAGACAAAACAGATGAAAAAGTATTTGTGAATATATTCTAGCAGTAGCTCCTAGTAGGTACAGAAACTGTGTCAGGAAAAATTGACATTTTGCAGCAATGCTGTTGGCAAACACAAATAAATAGACATCTGTAAATAAATACAATGTTTGGGCTCAAGCTCCAAAACCTGTTGCCAGCTGGTTGCCAATCATAATTATTAAACTGACATGTCCCCAATAGCTATACGTGCCAATTTAGGGGATTAGATGGATTGCCCTACTTGCCTAACAAGCTGTTAAGCACCTTGATCTTTAAAAATTTGCAGAGGAAATCAACTTTTGCTTAATTAGTTTTTTCTGCAGTGGCATTCACCTTAGGCCAAAAAAATTGGATCTCTGCATTTGCTGAACAGTATATTTTGCTAAATATACATTTTTTTCTCTGTCTCCCAAACAACCTTGTATGACCACAGGGCCTCCATAGAACAACAACAAAAAAAACACTTTTGTGATGAATGATTCAATCCCAGGGGCACCATAAATATGTTCGACATCTCAATCCGTCACGCTCGGAGAAGCTGCCACTCTCATTCTTCTCTCATCCACCATCCTGTTTCATTGGCGCTGGTATAGCATATTACCAATGGGGTGTATTGTTGTTCTCTTCCTCCTCTCCTTTTGAAGTCAATAAACTATGAAGGATGACTCATTTGAATTTAATGCTGTTCTCAGTGCGCCTCGTCGGCGGTCCACGCTTGTCCTTTGAAGTCAAAACTCGCGCCCTTCCAAGGCCACACTTCGTCGAGATAGTCCTCACTAAAGTCGATGCACATCCCATTTTCAAGTCGATGCTTGTTAAAAGGATGGATAGTAAAAGGAGGGATGAATGTATGGCTAAATAAAATCTTTCGGCTTGGTTGCCCCCTCAACACCAGTAAACACCGGCCCTCCTATGGAGGAATGGATTCCCATCTAGAGTATTCCGGTTTTCACATCGATCGAAATGTGTCAACAAATTGAATCCAACGAGCGATACAAGCAGGCACATTTGTGGGCTGAAATATGTAACACAAGCTCTCTCCCCAACCTGTTGAGGCCTCATCGAATTTCAACACAGCTGGGTCGAATTTTATTTTCAATTCAAGGAAGTTTGAGAACAACACAGTCTCCTGTTGCTGGTTGGACTAACCAAACAAAACCAATAACATTAAATGAAAATGTGAGTGAGTGCAGTTTCTCTGGCCTTGCCATCACTGAGCAGTTACACATGGTGTAATGAACCGCTGCGCCTTTGTGTCTCCTAAATGTAATGAATCCAGCAAGACAATAGAGTGGGAGAGGATATAAATGGTAGAGATTCCTACCATTTATATTTTGACGGTGTGAGACGGGCGGGGGCGATGTGGGGAAGGAGGGTTGCTGGGGGAGGGGAGCTGATTACTACTAATTGAGGGATATATGTCAGGAGTGAATGACTACATGGACGTGAATTATTGCTCCTTCTGCTCTTTCAGATTTTTCGTGAATTAAGGCCAGCCTGCAAATGCTGAGCGTCACTTTAAAATGTGAGACATTATACGTGAACAAGACCTTGCATGTCGACAATTGCTTCTTTTGGTTCGGACCCTGCTTCAGAACTTGTTTGCTGCTGTGCATTCATGGACATTATCTGCTGAAAAATTTATTACAATTTTACAAAAATGAATGATGAAAAATGACAGCAACATGCAGAGATAAGCACTAATTAGTTCAATGACTTGTAAACATGTGGTTTGTGATTTGATTTGGAATCAACGCGACCAGTGGCACTAATTAGGGATTCCTCAGCACAAAATCCTTCCTGTCTGCATCTTACTTTGATGAAAATTTATTCACGCTGCACATGCTGGAACACTGAGAAGGCATATACAGTATTTGCCCTGAAAATGGCCAGTGCGGCAACAAAATCCAACAATGACATACAGATGCAATAAATAATAACTGACATTTTTGCAGACTCTCCCATGAAATTAAGTTTGTAAAATGTACAAAAAAATAACCTCAGCATCTGTCTTGGAACGCATAAGCCTCTTTTGGCTCATAGGAATATTGGTACATTATCTAAACGTTGAATTCTTGAAAGCACTTGCTTCACTCCTGCCAAGGTGGCAGAAAAAAATCTGAGGGTTATAGGTTCCAATCCAAGTTCTTCCTGTAGCCCCCTAGCCTAGTCATCAACTTATTGTTTATTCAAAAAAAAATTTTTCACAAGGGTTGCAGCATTGGTAGGTCCACATCTGCTCTTGCGGATGTAATGAGTATGTTATTTCTTTTTGAAAGTAAAATTAGCTTCATACCTTGTGATGATTGACGTCGTAAACAACAGTCCTGGAAACCGTCCTTTCACACAGGTGTGTGTGTTTTCCCTTTCTCCACCCAATGTGTCACACTTGTTCTGGCACACACTCGCTCACACATGCTGATACAAAGCAAAGTGTTGATGTCACCGACACTTAATTGCAGGTTTCTTAACAAGCAGTGACGCCAGCAGGAGGCCACATGTGCCGCACACACACTCATGGAAAAAGAGAAAACAGATGAATACTAAAAAAAGGGATCAAATCAACCCAGTATTGTCAAAAGTATGTTTGCCACTGCATTGATGCTTTCTGTCGGTTGAATGAACTCTTTCCTGCTGTTTGATTATAGACGGTGGGACCTGTACGTCCTCTTAGATACAAAGGGTACGGTTAGATTGGTGTGGAAAAGAGTGGGAGAGCACGCAGGAGGCGACAGATCGAGAAAGAAAGGCCGGGAAATGACAGATAGGCAGAGCGAGGAAGAGAGAGAAAAGCGAGAAAAGATTGAAGCAAATTGTCACAAATCGGCTCACCTTCTCACATCTCAGCCAGCATTTCTTCAGAGTGAGAGGCAGAACCGCAGTGTGTTTCCCATGGTAATTTCCCGTTACGCCTTAGAGATAGTTTTCTGAACAAAAACAAGTGAATTAGGGGAGAACAACATCTAAAAAAGGGAAAAAAAAGGCAACAACATTATCCTCACTCCAAACAATCATCAGTCCCAGAGTCCCAGCAGAACACAGAGGCTCTTCTCACATCCACTTTGATGGTGGCTATTTGAAAACAAACAAATCTTTTTCACTTTTTTTTGTATGTGTGCGAGTCGTCCTACGCTCCTTTGAGACGAGCGGGACCCCTTTGTGATTTTGGGTCATTGTTCTGGGCTTTTTTTGTCTTCTCCAGGCTCTTTTCCCCCCTTTCTTTGCCTTTATCTCTCCCTCACCATCCTCTGTAAAGAGCAGCATAAATAACAACCCTATAAGAAAAAAAAAAAAAAAACAGACAAAAGAGAAGTCGAGGGGATTTGAGATTAATTATGTTGCTGTGGTCCCATGGTTGCCAGTGTCTTGGAAAATTCTTAGGATTATGTGCGCTGATGGCCTCAGTGAATTCTGTACCTATCACTCCAGGCCA
Source organism: Carapus acus (assembly GCA_900312935.1). Lineage (NCBI taxonomy): Eukaryota > Metazoa > Chordata > Actinopteri > Ophidiiformes > Carapidae > Carapus > Carapus acus. The sequence goes on along the minus strand of OMPJ01046348.1, from coordinate 71,485 downwards.
CGTGTCTCCTGGCTTCCTACCAGGCATCTATGTCGTAGAGGGGCTGATGTAGCAACATCTAACTGAAGGACTTAGTCAGCTGCAAGCTTCACATATTCAAATTCCAGTTTATTTTTCATACTGCGTAAAATGCCACTTGCGAGTTTTAATACGGAAATCGTTCACATTAAGTGAGTCTGTACAATACACCAGTGCATCGTTGTGATTTCAAGAGTGAACATAACAGACTATCTGTTTTCAGCACATGCAGTCCTCTTTATCCCGGAGCCAAATTGCTTGAAAATGTAAATGGCCTGTACTTATGTAATGCTTATTATCAAAAACACTTTTATAATGACCACAAATTTGCTCAATAAATCACCAGGAGCAAAGTACAGACCAAACCAGGTATTTATTTGCACACTAAGAGCAGTTTCCCCACTTGGACACACCCTCAATCAGATCAAAAACTACTCACTCACATGCTGCGTAAAATAATACATATGTATTTCAGTTGTCATTGTTGTATTGCTGGAACTCTTTTACCCTTTTGCCACAGGAGTGAAAATGAACTTGAAACTAATCAACCGACTCACTTCAAGCCCTTGGGTTGTGAAACTGAATTGCAGCAAAACAGCTTGATGACCAAGACTTGACTTGAATTATTGGCTATATATATGATACATATATGATGTAATTACGTAATTGCATTAGTTGTGTTTGTGTATGTTACAAATAAATTTTGGCAGATTTTCGCCCACCCAGCCTTTTCCTATCTTCTCTAATCTCCATTTTCAGATTCCTCTCTTTTGGCCTGACCTCAGCTTTCCCCTCAGAGTATTGGTGGCCCAGTATTTGCCCTGCTGCACAGCTGTTTGCTTTTCCACCCTTGGCTTTTGCAGCTGCCCCTTTTGTCTTGTTTGATACCCAAGCGTGTTGAGACCTTGCTGTCACGTTGTCTCCATGGTGGTTTTTTTTTTTTTGTTTTGTTTAGTTTAGTTAGATTTTTTGCTTTACTTCACAATATTTTGGCCTGCTATCTATCTATCTATCTATCTATCTATCTATCTATCTATCTATCTATCTATCTATCTATCTATCTATCTATCTATCTATCTATCTATCTATCTATCTC
>OMPJ01046348.1:45358-66939 GCA_900312935.1 Carapus acus | reverse complement strand
GCCAGCTTCTTCACGTGTGTGTGTGTGTGTGTGTGTGTGTGTGTGTGTGTGTGTGTGTGTGTGTGTGTGTGTGTGTGTGTGTGTGTGATTAATACATTCCACAAGGGGACAGAGTCACAATGGCGCAGTTTATTCATGTGTGTGACTCATCACACTATGAGATGTAGCCTACATTTTCATTATCATTATAATTAATTCATGGAGGAAAATAATGAACGGCACGTTTGTCCTTGTGGTCACCTAAATGTTTTCATGCACAGGAATGATAGAACAGGGAGTAGGACCGTGCGTAGAGGATTTTTTGTAAAAGTACTGCTCAGGGCAAAATGTGCTTGTTAATTGAGTAGTCACATGGCAACATAAACCTCATTGGCGAAGCAAAAAAAGAAAAAAAAGAAAAGAAAGAAACAAACCTAGCATGTACTTATTGGATGATTATTTTACTCCTGGGAACTATCAAGTCTCTCTGGTTCAGATTTACTGCAATGACCAGCATGGCAATCAAACAAGGACACAATATCAAGTCTATATTAACCAATATATTCTTTTTGATTCATTAACAGCACAGACTGACCACTCTTTCTCCGCCATGCTAATACTGTATTAGCCACATTAGCAACCTCTGTCACACCAAAAGTATTCTGTTGGTAACATATTTCAGATGTGAAAACTTGCACACAACAAACAAATGTCATTTCTCAAAGTTGAATAAATGTGCCTACTTGCCAGGACAACAGCTTGCTGTGCAAAAGCAAGCAAACCTTTATATCTTTATACTGAAAGCTAGCTGCCATGCCATTTATCAGTGGGTGCCGTGATTTGTTTAGTCGATGAATGATGCTTTCACCCCACCACCATGCAAACGCACATCCTGGCCTCATCACTGGAGTTCAGGATAAATTTGGTCTGCTTTGCTGTTTCCCGTAAATAATCATCGAAATGTCACAGCAGCCTGCTGTTTGTCTAATCTCGGCTGCTTCCCCAATTTCTGTAGGTTGCCAAATGTCGCAAGGTGAAACGGGTACAGTGAGGTCACAAAGAAGAATTGAGCATGAAACGATGTCTGAAAAGCTGCTGTTGCAATTTAATTGTGTTGGTTTTGAAGCATTTATACTGCAAGGCTGCGTGGTGGAGGGGAAAAACAGAATCCAACAAATTCCCAAGATATGCATTGAGAGGGGGACTCGCTAACACTAGGAAGTGATCCTGGCTGACCTTCAACTCCACCCCGTGGGGTCTCAGTGGGAGAGCGACTCTACTGGAACCTTGTAGAACGTGACATTACATTCGTTCACAACATCCTGCAAGCACGATCAAAGCCCTCGCCATCATTTATGATCCCAAAACCCCATGGAGGCTTGGATGTGGGTGCTGGACAGACGTTCCTCCTGACCCTCCTTTTAGAATGCGGACACATAGAATTCAAATTGTTAACTTTTTTTTTTTTTTTTTCGGTGTAATCATGCACTCTAAATACAGGGCAGAGAGTTTCAGGAATAGTGGTTATGACCTTAGTTAATAACAGCATCTGTTACTGCAATGTATCATTCATGTGGAGCAAATCACGGGCCTGTGATTGTGTTTAGTTGTGTGTGTGTGTGTGTGTGTGTATCTCTGTGTATGTGTGTGAGAGAGAGAGAGAGAGGTGTAGATGATAAATGATCCTCACCTCCCAAAGACATGGTTCAATCTACGTTTTAATGTCTGGCTGCAATTACACAACCCATTATCATCACAGCGTGACACTCCACACATGCCATTGCAAGTAAACACAACTATGGGTGCTCATGAAGACATAGACACACACAGCAAAACGCACACCAGCAGAAAGAGCACCTGGACACACCAGGTGTTATTGCTTACTGCAAATATGAGAATGCGACAAATAGCAAAGATGGGGAGGACATACGCAGGCAATGATGCCCCTGTCCACCGTCTCCGCCACCGCGTCTTAAGGACAGGACATTTCCTCGAACCACATATGCCACATGCCATTCATCCATGCCATTCAGCCCTCGCCCCGTGGCATTGTACGTGTGTGTGTGTACGCACACGTCTGCCCCCCCGCCGCTATGCATGCAAATGGCGATCGGACGTGCGTGTGCATATGAGCGACTGTCACGTTGTATATGCTCTGACGGAGGGATGACCCATGATGAATAAGCGTTGACTGGCAATGTCATCTCCGAGACGTTTTTTTGTGGATAAGAGAGGGAGGGTAAGACGACGCGAAAGGAAATGAGAAGTTGACGCAAAACGAGAGGATGAAGGGGGATACAGAGGAGGGAGGGAGGGTGGAGGGGAGATTGAAAGGAGATGAAATGACAGCGAGAGGTGAAGTAAGGGTGGGAGGAGGTAACAATAACGGCTACGAAGGATTGGCCCAAGCGAATGCTAATTTCTTCCGTACTCGCCTGTTTGCTATTTCTCTCCCTTTTCCCTCTTTGACATTTTTGATCCAAGTCGCCGGTCTCCCATTTTGCTGTCATCAAGCCTACCATCCCCTCATCCCTCGCTCACTCTCTCCCACCCCTGCCTCTCGCTCCATTACTCAGACAAGCTTTCTTTTTCCGAGACGTCCATGTCACATCTGTTATCTGTCTCGATTCCGCGTCCCTTTTCTCTCCCGTCGCTCTCCGCCCGTCATCTTTCTTCTCGAACACAAGTTCCGTGCTGTGATACATCCTTGATAAACTGCACAGCTCCATCGTGGTTTGTCTGGCGCCGCACAGACAACTGGATGACCCCGGCGACACAATAGAAAAAGAGACTTGACTCGATCCCTGCAGTCAAATGCAGTCGTTTTGTGTTGCTGTGTAATATTACTGTCAATCACATTTCCACTGATGGAGAATCAGCCATTTCTATGATTATCGCCATGATTTTCGAGGACTCCTAAGTACTGCCTGGATTTGAAAAATGTGATGTGTGCTAAAAAAGAATTGAACTTCAGCAATGAACATGCATGCTATGTAAATAAAACCATTTCTATGAATCTCCATGGCATAGCGGGAACATGTTAGTTACAGCAGCAAATCAGTGATGCCACACTTGGTGAGTCTGCCTGTGTGCCGTTTCATCTTAGATCTTTTTTCGGAATTAAGAATGCCAAAAGAGCAAATGTGAATTCAAACTGGTGATAATGACCTTGATCATTAAAATCCAATGCTGATAAAATATTTACAACCAAAGTGAACACTTGTCAAAATGGCAGCACACACACAACCAGAGCTGTCTTTTCAGCACCTCTGCCTTGTCGCTGTGTGACAGAGCTGCTTTGCTCAGTCCAGTTCTACTGAATTTTCAGTTTTCGCTCTGCGTCTCTCGTCACTCTGCACGGGGCCCTCACGCACACGGAGGTTGCGCTTACCTGTGCGAACCACTCCTGAGTGCACGGGAGGATGAGAGAAAGACTCATCAAACATTCTCACCACAAGACTTGACTCGACAATGGATTTCCTCTTCAGCATACTTTTACATGTGAATTCAAATAGGCGAACTGCTTTTGTTGCTTGGCAACATGATTCTTTCCACGTTAAAACATGCACCCACATGCACACACAAGATGGAATTGTGTGCCTACTGATCACCACTGAGTTCCTCAAAGCAGCACTGAAGTGTGATCATTCTTCCCCACCATTTGAAGAACCTCAGCACCAACGGCGCAAGTAGGGGCTGCAGAACCTGTAAAAAGAGGTGATGCAAGCTTAGCTTTTGTCCACAGTGAGTTCTGCGACTGTGACAGTGTTGTCCCCTTTTTTGCTTGGACGTGACAGTGACTCTCGTCCAATGCTGATGGCTGCGTTCATTTTCGGGACGTTAAAATTTGCGGCTGTTTCATCAATACGGGGCCCCTTTTGCAAAGCACTCAGAACCAGTCTGAGATCTGTATTTGGTTTCATGACTGATTTCTTTGTTCATTTACTCCAGCCATCTTACTTGAAAATGGCTCATCCTTGCTTATAATAATCTCCAAGTAGCAACAAATGATCTTTCTGTACTGTGTGGAGAAGGACCAGACTTCAAATAGATGTTCCTCCATTACAGCATTATAGACCCAACAGTTTTTTTGGGTTTCTTTTTTGTTCTTTGATATCGTCCCATTCTTCAGTCAAATAACTTTGATGGATAATCTCATATTCATCACAGCATCTACATTTAAATTGTTATGCATCAGATAGAATTGAACATCTCCATATTGAGTTTAATAATTGCCACTGATAAAATCCATCACATGGCGATGAAATCTATCCATTAACTCAGCAGAAATGCTTAGAGGCTTGTGGACATAAAAATGCAAACTCTCTCTCTCTCTCTCTCTCACACACACACACACACACACAGAGAGACAGTGTCTCTCCCTCTGTCCCACCTTCCCTGCTCTGTCTGTCTGTCTGTCTGTCTGTCTGTCTGTCTGTCTGTGGCTCAACACAGAGACTCACACATGTGTTACTCCTTATACATAGACATGAGTGACAAGGAATGCAGATGGTTAACCACATTTACACACAAAAGAAAATAAAGTTAGCCCAGTATTGCACATCAGTGTGTATATTTCCACATGCAAGATATGGGCACCCGCGGGCGGGGCAACTTTCTGAATAAAATATTTGACCCGCAGTCACTCTACACATTTGAAGCGTGGGAATTATTGAAGCTTTACAGGACAGGTGCCTCTCTTTCATCTCGTGCTTGATGTTTTGTCTTTATCTTCACTTAAAAGACTTTCAACACTTTTTCTTCTTTTGGCTGCATGCACAATTTTTTTTCTTACCAGTATTTGTATTTCAAAACAAATAGCACTCCTTATCATTTTGCTTTTTAAATGGGTTGAGAGACGGAGCAGGGAAGTGATGAAATAAATAACGCCTCCTCAGTATTTAATCATGCTTGCGAAGCGCACCACAGAGTTGGTGTCAGTTAGTAGCTTCGGGCTTTTCACGTCCAACCCATCATTTGAAGGCAGAAATTCAGCTTTGATAAAAGGAAAAGGTCTCGGATGGCAGAATTAACCACCAAGTTGCTGACAGGATACACACAGACGCTCCCACGAACATCCCTTCACACACAGTCGCACACACTCTTGACAATGGGCTCGCTGTGCCAGAGGAATGTGGCTGTAAGTTTTTTGCCCCCTCCCCTCACTCACTAATCCTTAAAGTCAGCTTGAGTTTCCACAGATGACCTAGTCCCACTGTTCCTTTCCTTTCCTCCCCGCACCAAACCACACATCAAAATGAAAAGCTTTTTTTTTTGTTTGTGCTTCAAAACACTCATCAAATGGTCACCGTATACCCTCTGTGTATGTGTACAAACTACACATTTTCTTGTAATTTTGAGCTTTTCAGGTGATGTTAATCAGCCCTAACTCCTAGTCATGCTGAACTATACAGGAATGTAGACTCCAAATAGAGATGCTTTGATAATCACCTTTAAACCAATGGTCATGAAGTAAACAAAATAGATGTTTTAGTTTCTTGGAGGTCTGTAGTCATTTATTATATTTTTGAGGGAGTCTATGCAACGTGGGAATTCTAGCCCAAAGCTATCCCTTTGATTGTTCATATCTACAGTGCGTGAGTCTCTAGCTTGCAGGTGTTGGATCACTAGAATTAATTGTGCCATTTCAATAAAATATACACCAACAACAATATTCAAACCTGTGCTGCCCACTGATGTAATAACGGATCATCTGCGTCTATGAAATGACCAGTAGGACTTTGGATTCTTCAGGTATGAGTAGTTGTCCAGGAGCTTCCAGCATGCACATGGGGAGCTTATTGTGAACGGAAATGAATTCTTTCTCATTCGTCCAGCCTTTGTTGCTGTCGCTGTGTTGCTGGACTGGCCTTCTTTGTCCAATTTCCTGCTTTTGGGCTCCATCCGTCCCTCTCTCTGTGCCACTTCGTGCCTTGGGATGACAGGCCAGTGTCCCATGACGAATCCAGGCCCCCTCTCCTCTGGAGAGCACGTGTTTGTTGTGTGTTTATATATAAGTTTGCTGGCCTGTGTGTTTGAGCTGTGTGGCTACTCATCTTAAGAGTGATGGATTTTGGAAAACACATTGATTGAATTCATTCTGGCCCTCTGTGGGTGTGTGTGTGATTGTGATGTGTATTTATGGGTGTGTAACACAATTCTGTCTATTTGTGTGTTTCATACCTGAACCATCCCGAGGCTTCTTGTGTGCATTTGTGCATGTGTGTGTGTGCATTTTGTTTTGCTGTGGTAGATTTCTCTGCGATAAGGGCGCCGCTTGACTGCAGTTGAATTACATCATCTGCCATGAGGCACAACATTACCCTTTTTCCTTTCTCTCCCTCCTTCTCTCTCTCCCTCGGCTAATCTGTCGCTTTCATGTTTCTTAGATTTTCCGCTCTTTTTATTTTTGACACAATTATTCCTCCTGCATCTCTTCTGCTGTCACTCACTTGCTCACTCCCGCCTGCTCTCGCTTTTGCAGACCAAAATGGAGGGAAAATTTGCAAATTAGAGGAGGAAAATGACCCAAAACTGCCTCGAGCAACTGAAATTACCATGTAGAGTTGCAGGGGACAATTAATTCATCATGCCGGTAGCAAGGCTGAAAACACACTTAGTTGTATCATAAATAAAGACTAATAAGAATGATTGTGTATATAATGCTGAATATTAGGAGTAATGATTAAAAGTGAGAAATAACATGATCAGTGCTGCATTTAAGAATATTTGTACTAGCAAAGTGTCTCCTCTTTTGCTTATCTAATAGAGAAATCGCCTCCGACGGTAAAATGTAAAATATCAGAATCTCCGTGTTTTAGCACAAGGACATGCACATATCACATCATGCAAACTATGTGCATTCTTGACCACGAGCGACCAGTAAGTTGGCAAACTGCAGAAGGAACAGGAGAGCCTAAACCAAACTTCTCTGTAACGCAGAGTGAAGCAGCATGAATCCATCCCTCCAAATCTCCATGAGATGAAAGACGTGAGTGGGCATGTGGGTGTGAGGGACAGTGGAGTGACAGCAGGTTTATTCCTAGAGTCCAGGATGAGCCTATCGCTGTCAGAAAAACATCCCCATCGCCTTTGAAAACCAAATTATCTTGCCGCAATTGTAGACTTATTCCAAAAATGTGCCTATGTGCGAGTACACAGGTGGCTTTTTTTTCAGACTTGTCAATGTTTTCACTCCAATCTGTGAAAGCCACAGATATTATGTTGCAGTAATAAAAAATAGAGAGAGAAGAGAGACAGAGAGAGAGAGAGAGAGAGAGAGAGAGAGAGAGAGAGAGAGAGAGAGAGAAGGCTGACAACAGTATAGGTAATGTAATCTTTGACCCCTGTACGGAAGTGCATTTTGTGCCAAAGAGAAAATGTTCTTTCTTATTTTAAAGTGATTTAATCACCTATTCATCTACTGTGACCTGACCTCTGCTGTTTGTGTGCGCGATCATCTGTTTGTTTGCATGCCATGCATTTAGGATGGTTATGCAGTTTTTTTCCCAGTGATTTGTTGGTCACGTGCAAATTATGATCACGTCTCCCAAGTGAAATGAACAAAACAGCACATGGAGGCACAAGTAGCAAGAGATGTTTATAGGCCGCAGCATCCTGGTGCTTGCAATAGAGGATAATGCTCCACATATTACCTGCATCTCCGCAATATACTGTACTCTGGGTGTGTGTGTGTGTGTGTGTTTGCCTGTGAGTGAGGAGGAAATGATGCGTGTCACAATGTATTCACACGTCATTTATCTTACGGTGCCCTCAACATTCAAATGTTTTTACATATGCAAATGCAAATTTACCCTGCGGCACAGTCGGAGAATAGTCGTTGTTTGGGTGTCGTTTGTCTGTGAATTGTGGTTTTTCTAACTTTCCCGTGTTTAATCGTCTGCTTCTTTCCCACTTGTTTGTTCAATTTTGTATTCAATGATGCAGGAAGTAATTTTCTATGCAGAACACTGTCACTCATGACATTAATTTGCTCCTTTTACTGCAGGCTTTACACCACTAATATTCATAACAATGGGCCCAATCTGTACAACAGCACCGTGTGTTATTATCTTGAACTGCTCCACTCAGTAGGAAATTGCTTTTGAAACGGAATAAACACTTTCTCGCCCCTTTTGAATCACCAAAATGTGCTTTTACCCCCTATAATTTTAGATAAACTGTTGTTTTAAGAGCGAATCGCATCAGTAAGCCGATAATCACGCCAACGCGCTCGGGAATGATTTTGTGCAAATCATCAGTGGGAGCGATTCCAGTGGAAGAGCGCGGCGTCCTTGAACGCAGCCCATCTGCATCTTGTCGATTCGTTCACATGCAATCACAATCACAATTTAAAGACCTCACAGCAAGAGACCAATCTGCCGCGGTAATTTACGCAGCCCATAGGTTGATGGGAAGTTACATGCAGACGTGGAGACGCGGACAGATAGATGAACATGTTGGAGCAGTCAGACAGATGAGGGATGGATTACAACGCACACGCAGCACATAATGCAGTAACGTCTCGTGTCTCCATTTGCTGATGAAAGTGCTGAAGAGGATTATGGAACATTTCCAAATCTCACTTTTGGCCAATGGAGAGTATTTCAAATACGACACATTGTGTCCTGACGTGGTGAGCTCACACTACTTTTTCAACTCTGATGCTGACTCAGAGTTGAGCCACTGGGTGTGGACAGAAAAAGGGAATTCTACACAACCAAATTTGGGCCCTGCTATACACACACGACGACTTGGAGTTCTCATTATCCACGGGTGGAGCAATCACACGGGTGTGAAGAGGTTTCCCCTGTTTCCCCCGTTTTTTATTGTGTGATTCTGTCCAGACAGGGACGTCCGTGAGATTCGCTGTGAAAGGGAATCAAAGGCACATCTCAGCCCCGCTGATTAAGAATAGAGATGATTCGACGCACATTTTTTGTACGTAAAATTCGACAACATTTAGACCGTGAACTCGGCCCATATTCATCGTGTTTATCAGACACGTTTCTGAGCGTCTCGAGCGGCCATGAGGAACAGATTGCCTTCACAGCGTATCCATGCACAACAAAAATGTGTAAACAAACTCTGATATACAGGATGGCGAGCTTTTGAGTGGCAAATAGGGAGCATCATTTTTGTGAACCAGTATTTTATTGATCCGTTTTAGAGATGAATGATTAAACCTCAGAGGGGACGTAACTGCCAGCCATACCATTTCCCTTCGCTGGATGCTGACTTTCTCCCTCCCCTCTCCTCCCCCTCACACTCTTTCTGCCACTCAGAAAGGCAATCATTCCATCACGCTAAAGTAGACAGAGTAATGGTTATATTTTTTTTTTACGCAGGCATTCCACTTTTCAAAGTCTCTGTCATCTGTTACCTTCATGGGCAGTTTAATATCAGAGGAGAAAAACTCCCCGAGCGACAGTACGGTGGGTGGAGCATCTTGCGTGCGGTTGCCGTAACCCCATTAGGTTGGCTCAGGTTAAAGAGATTGACAGACTGATGTGAAGTTAACTGGAGTGCACACATGGAGATACCATGCAGAGCCACTCAATATTTATTATTCCAAACAAGTGTGGATGTTTTCACTCCATTACGCAAGAGGATGGCGCTGCTTGCTGAGGCATTTGATGGGAGGATGTCTTTATAGCACAAGTTCTGGTCAAAATGTTGCCGCATTTGATACACATCAAACATGGATTTTGAAGGGCTTTCTCGAAGACAGCAACAACAACAAAAAGTATGGTGCCATGGTGTAGTTTCGTAGCAGAGGGTGTTTGCAACATTTATGAGAAGCTCTTCTCAGAGATGAATTAAAAAAACTGCGCCTCATCTTTCACAGCTAATAATAATTGCCTTTTTGTGAATAATTGGTAATAATTTAGCACTACTCCTTTTTTTCTCCTCTATTTTTTAAAAGTGATGTACCACTGTGACCATTTGTCTGGTGATAAGGCAGACTCAAGGAGGATGCCCATGCCAGGAGGGAGGTCAAGGTACCGAGTCATCCCTCTTCTGAGACGCTTTCATTTATCAGGCCTGACTCTCTGCATCACACACCCTGAAGGTGGGAGTGTGTGCAAGTGTGTGTCGGCTTGCACGGGCTGTAGAGAGGATGAAAGATGGACAGATTAGCATTTCTGGCCATGTGAGAGGGAGTATGGGAAAAGGATGTCGTGACCACAAATTAGAGCACTTGTCAGTGCTTGTTTATTTTTGCTTATTTTGCTTATCTATTGACTGTTTCAATTTTGACCCTGGCAAAAGACATTATAATTACAAATGTATGTAAATTATGACTGTGATGGCTTTGTTAGATTTTGTTTTCAAGTACAAATTTGAAGTGGTGTGAAAGTACGATCAATATATAATTATAATGCAATTGTATCCGACATGGTGCACATACTATGTAACAAAATTAATGATGACCTTCATGCAGAGTACATTTAATCAGAGTGCAATCTTGAATGAGGCTCACTGAATGATTTCACACACATACTCATATTTGCTTGTCATACCAGTGATGGAGTTCAACTTTGTCTAACTTTCTGATCTTGACACACCACCTTCCTTTCCGTCATAAGAAGCTGGTCTGTTTAGAAAGTGACATTTCGAATAAAACAAAAGCACCAAAAATAGTGCCAAATTGATATCAAATCACAAAGTCCATTACCTAAACAAATGGGAGAAGCTCACAGCATTTAGGGGGAATGAATATTAGACAACAACGCCGTTGATCCCAACAGCTGAGGCACAACACCCCAGCAGCTGTTTGTGCACATTGAGAGGATGGAGTTGATTGACCAAAGTTGGAAATTTTGAACTAATGCAATTCTGTGGTTAAACTCAAATCAACAGTACTGGACAGTAACTAGTTCAAATGATCCACTGATGGATGAACACTGGTTTGTTCGTCTCTGAGGTTGTTTTTGCGCCTAAGTGCTGTGTCCTCACTTATGTTTACTGAAATGTTCAACACTGTCCTCACCACCAAGCATGAACAACACAGACCCCAGAGGTTCTATTTTTACTCATTTCAACACGTTTAATTAGAGTATAAGTGGTGCACACAAGGTGTTGTGTACTACTTTCTCACCACTGCAGAGACATGGGTGCCAGCCTCAGGAGGCTGCATGACTGACTCAGGTCATGCATTCTAACATGAGCAATTAGCTTTGTGAAGCAGGTGAGAAATCCAGTCCCTGTCGTTACATGAATATTTCCTACCAGTTGGCCAAGGTGAGTGCACAGAGGCAGTGAAGATTTGGAGGGGATCATGTGCAAGGAAGAGAAAAGCTACTGGCCAAAGCACACTAAGCCAACAGGACCAACTCAGTAACTATGGGATGTCATTAGATGAAAAAATGTAGAATTACTGGTATTGAATGGCACCACGTAAGTACATGAAAAAACCCTTTTCACCGTACACCTTTTCATACATATTTCATTATGCAATTTGTTGGCTGTTTGATGTGCTTCGTGTATTGGTACAGGCGAAAAAACAGAGCAGCAGAAGCTGATTACCACGTTTCAAACTGAAGGAGCTTTCCGAAAAAATTGAGGCATTTGCTTCCCAACCCAGGCGTCGTGTCATTTCAGAGTCATCGCTGTGACATATATAACCTTTGTTTTTCACAGTGACTACAACTGCCAAAAAGCTATCCATCCGAGAGTGCCCGCGTCTGTTAGAGAATCAAGGACATACACACACACACACAAGCGCACGCACGTACACACACGCAAGCCCAAATGACAGTATCATCCACTAAGCTGTGCGAAACAGCTGTCAGACAACACGCCGGGTGTAATATTTTGCTGCAATTCTCTGTCGGCCTCTCTTTCACAGTGACATTGGTAACAGAACATTTAGTTGAAGAAGCAGTTTCTATTTCTATCACCTAACCCCATTAAGTTGGTAAAAATCATTATCCGGTATTCATAGATATCCTGACTCATCGCTCCTCACTGCTCAATCATTATTGCAAATACACATAAAAATTACACATTCTTGACACATCTGCGTGGAAACTGCCTCACTTTTCCATAGCGGCTTGACATAAACACGCACACACACACACACACACACACACACACACACACACACACACACACACACACACACCTGGCCAGTTCGCAGGGAGAAAGAGTTGACAATCAAATCCTTAAATATGCGTCTGTTTTCATTTCACTGCTCGAGCAGAAAAACACTTTGAAGAGTCGGATCAGATTCGTTCACTTACATCTCGATGCATGCAGCCGTCTGTACATTCCTACACACTCACACACACACACGTTTTTCAGTTATGTGCTGTATATCGTGTTGAGGCAATGAGGCCTGAACCTCTGAGAGCAACACACTTGGTTGAACATGCAGTGTGCTGCCAAACTGTCATGGTGATGTCTGAATTACAAACACGCACACCGACACATCTGCATCGGTCAACCTGCAGCTAATTTTGAACATCTGCAGATGAAACTACACACATTTCATTTGGTGGGCAGACAAAAGGTTTGCAGCATCCTTACCGATTACAAGGAAATAACCATTTCTACGACCGATGCGCACTTTGCCAAAAGGTAAACAGGAACTAGAAGGCGATGTTTCTAACAAAACTCTCTCAGCCATGATATTTCTGTGACTGTGATTTGCTGTCACTGGTGGAAAAGCCTTGATTCCTGATACAATTGTACAAGGCTGCGACTGCAGTTTGCCATCATGCTCTCATGAGTATGATGGAAAGCTCTTCTGCAACATCGCACAGGTGTCTCCAAGGACCTTTGTTCGTAGAGACTGGACATACAGCACAGTGTGCGTTATTTACTTTTATATAGGGGTCAGTCCTTCATTTTCACAAAGGTCAGACAAACATCAAACCACGATCAGGTCATCAGCAGCCAATGCCAGGCAATTCAGAGATTCTAAAATTTAGACCTATAGACTCAAGAATGGCCTCTATGCAAAGGTCAGTGCAGCATTTAATGTCGTCATTCCCCAAAGAGTGCAAACTTGTTAAGATCGTGTCAGATATTTTACCATGTGTCTGTTTTTTATGGTTTGTTTTCATATTCACTGTTACCAACTCGGTTTAAAATTTTTACTATTTACCATTTTTACTGCCTACTATCCACAGCTGAAATGAATGGAGACTTAACAGTCCAAGACATCAAACTTGATGCCCGCTTGTGTTATTTTGTTACTGCAGCATAAATCCCAACAATGTCAAATAGTTGTAAAATTTAATACTGCAGTGTCACTTTTTACTTGACAGGCCAATGTTTAATTTGAATAATGCAGACCATGTTTACTTTTATTCATTACTATTACCATGGAACTATTTGATGTAAAAATGCAATTATTTACAGTTGCTCACATGCATTTTTATTCATATTATTTAGCTGTTTCAAAGGTCTGCAAAGAGTAAATGACAGTGTCTTAAAAACTGTTCATGGGATTGCGTTCATTACTAGTGGGGAATGATCGCAATGAATATAAGTACTTAACTATCCAATATCTAATTTGAATAATGTAGACCCCGTTTCATTTGATTCATTTTTAGTAGGCCTACCACAGAACTGTTGGATGCATTACAGCACTTAACAGTTATTTACAGTTGCTAGCATGCAGTTGTTTGCAGTTGTTAACGTGCATTTGTATTTGTATACTTTGTTATCTTATGTCTGCGGTGAATAAATGGCAGCGACTGAGACTGTTGTATGTGATTGCCTTCATTACAAGTGTGAATAATCAGTATTTCTTATGATGTAATTGCTCCATCAGAATCACTGATCTAATCGTAATCCAGACGGCTTCTTGGCCTGATGTCTTGGCGAGAGAGCACTCATGACCCTGCTAGGATTTCCTGCAGTTTGCCTACTCAGCCAGCTGGTCAGTGAATGATGAGGTCAGCATCCCATCCTCCATTCTTGTTTGTGGGCTCCTCTACTCTCTGCCCTCACCAGCTCCATCCTGTACCTGATCGTTCATCACGACTTCAAGAAGCAGCATGCTTGGGGAAAATAGCGCCTCGCCCGCTGAGCACCGGTAGCGGTTCGCTCTGGGAATGCCGCTCTTCTTCCCAGTGCACAGATGACTGCATCTCAGGGGATCTCGGTGAGAAACTGCTTATATTTGCACAAGTGCCTCATTAGTGATGAGTCAGCAATAATTCAGTGTTGATTGGCAAGCACCTCCGTGCAGCCCCCACAATTTAGAGCCACACGCACAGGGGGTGCTTTACAATTAGCCCCAATTCCCAGATGAGCGATTTTTGCACAATTTTGCATTGTCAGTCGAATGTGTGACAACAATGCAACAGTGTTAAAGATATAATTTTATGTGTTCTTCCAGTTTGATATGCGTGATTAATTCATGAGGGAGAGTACTTCTTTTCCTTGTACTCCTTGCTGCTATTAAAGGAGCGATAAAGGTTTGAATTTCTGTACTTAGCTCAACTAGCTAGACACCTCCATGCTGGACTGTGTTATCCATGTTCTGTGATGTGAGTATTCACGCACACATACAAGCACATGCACACGCACACCAAACACACACACACACAGGCTTTCTTCTGACTTGCATTCCATAACGGTTCATATTCTAACACATTCCAACCATTCCTACCAGTAGGAATCTGGATATTTGTGTGTGTGCTGATACGTGTGTATATGTGGCGGTTATTGGGAGCGCGAAAAAAGGTATTTTGATTGGCAAAGAAACTGTGACATTCCATCGCACAATGATGAACACACAGGCCGGTATGATAGCATGACGGCACACTGCATGTACACCCACAGATGTACACACAAATGAATGTTTACCCCAACCACCCAACACACAAACACGGAATGACTGATTGTTCTTCCCTTATCAGATGTTTCAGCCAATAGTTTATTTTCTCTCTTCGACCAGGGAATTGTCTCCACAATGCTTGCAGTGAGAAAACTCATTCCGATGATCTGGGTCAGATAGAGGCTCCTCCGTGGGCCGCAGACAATTCTGGCTTGGAACGCCTGCAGAAGTTTAAAGAGCCAGAGAAATTTCTTGGCTGTCGGGAGACACACTGTACAACGGATGATAAAAAAAAGAGTTGATATTCACCACAGGGCGTGGTTGACAGATAGATCGATTTCTTCATGTCAGAGCTTTGAATGAATATTCAAAGTCTGAGGCGCCATCAGACATGTTGTGGCCTCTGTAAGTTCTTCTCTTTGTCACGCCGAGTCATAGATTGCTGTTCACCTCTCGTAAATATATGAGAAACTGCTCAAAGGGAAATACGTCTTGTGTTCTCTTGTGGCACTTTGCAGCTTTGGAGAAATTGGTTTGCACAGGACATGTTGTAGGGATTTAGCATAATTTTGAATATTTTCATGTTTTTGTTCCTTTTGCCATGTACCTGTTATTATGTGCTAAGAAATACCAACGCAAGCCTAAAAAAGATACTTGGAGTTAAAGCTATGTTTAGGGTAAAATTAGGTTTATAGTGTAAAAGCTCTTACACTTAAGTGCCAAGTTTATTTTAACTTGAGGTTTGACCCATGGCGTGTAGCGCTCTGTTTGCCTTCTTGCCCTACATTTTGTGTTGGAATGATTTCCCATGTGCGAAGGAAGTGTGGCTAAAATGTGGGCGGGTTCAACTGATTAGCTGAGATTGGGCACAGGTGAGGAAGTTTGGGAGCATTTGCTAAAGTAGCAAACAGCTTAATGTAGCTAGCTGCTGAGGAAGTTGACACTAAAAGCTATGGACAAAGAGCTGTTTTGGATTTATCAACTGTGAAACTGAACTTGGATGCCTGTGACGGCAGAGCTTTTGGTGGAGCTGAAACCTGGGCTGACCAACATCAGACCTGAGACAATTGACCACCAATGTGCCCACGGTAAGCAGGCCAACCTAAACTGTTTGCTGCTGTGAGAACCAGTCAACTGTATTATTTAGGTTTTCCTCGCTGCAGACCTCAAACTGGTTAGAGTCGGTTCGACTTGTTTGCACCATTAAACTGAACCAATGTGTAACATTGTGACATGTTTCACACCGTGTTGAGACCCTGATCTCCTTTCTTAGATCTGTAGGACAGGCTCGAACTTGGATGCTTGAGGCCATCTGAATGTTGAAGGCAGTTGTTACCCTTGTTGATCTTTGCTGACAACCTGCGCCACCCAGCAGGCTCTTCATCACCACTGTGTTGTACTTTGGCTCTTTAGTGCCCTGACATGTTTGAAAGTTATTGCTCATGTGATCTTATCTTTTTGCATCTTGGATATAAGCTTCTCCATATGCGTGTTTTTGTCTTGTCTGAAATTTATCAGCAGATCTGCGGCCCTTTCTCTAAACTACTTCCTGTTGGTGTTTACCCGAATGGAACGCACGTGCCGTTTTGTGATTGCACCTCAAAACAATCTATATGTGCACATTTCTGTGCATGCGTGTGAGCGCGCGTGTGTGTGTGTGTGTGTTTGAGTAGTGCAGAGATCCATGAATAGCTCCCTATCTTTGGAACTTGGCCCAGTATGAGACAAACCCACACGGCTGCTGTGTCCCCGCTGTCACTGTCAGGGAAGGAATCTGGCATCCCGCCTTTGGGCATAACAGTGACAGAGAGAAGGGAGAGCGAGAGAAGGAAAGAGAGCTACTGTAAGCAGACTATTATCATTGCAGTGATGTGGTGTTTCTGGGTGAGTTATTCCTGAAAAAGAAACCCCTGCAAACATTTCATCATTTTTCTTTATGGTTGTATCATTACATACGCTGTGAGGAGAGCAGGGTTAAAGCTCGATGTGAGCATGAAAAGGAAAAAAAAGAAGAAATCTGGTATGGATTGACCTCTTCCACTACCATGTAGATTATCTTTACAGGCCTGTACATCTGTACGTGGGCTGCTCAGAACAGGGTAGAAGGCGGTGGAAATTGTAATTGTTGCATTGCATCATCGCCATCTACTCGGTGGCAACCTCTTACCAGTGCAACGTATTGAGAGCCCAAAGAGGGTGTTGGGGAGTGAAGGGGGAAGGAAACGAGAAGTGTAGAATGAATTAAAGACAAACGCCACGATGGGGGAATCGTGTGGAGAGAAAGCAAGCGTTAAAGTGATATACTTTCCAATGCTAAATGGAGGATGGAGACTGTCTCCAGGCGGGATCCTTGATGAAAGTGACACTTCAGTTTTATTGGAGTGCTAAAAGAGACATTTTGTCTCCTAAATCATTCATCTCAGCAGCTGTTTGAAGGCGGGACAGGCACCTGACTCGTGATGCAGATTTATGCCTTCTGAGGGAATGCAGGGTGTCTTTCTGGTGTGTTTGTGTACAGACACAAATGCGCACAAACACACACAAAGTCTTTGCAGTGTCTCTCAACTGTCTGAGTTTGGACCGCTTCTCTGTTTTTTGCGATAAAGAGTGGCAGGTCTGTTGAAATGAG
Organism: Carapus acus; assembly: GCA_900312935.1. Lineage (NCBI taxonomy): Eukaryota > Metazoa > Chordata > Actinopteri > Ophidiiformes > Carapidae > Carapus > Carapus acus. The sequence goes on along the minus strand of OMPJ01046348.1, from coordinate 49,537 downwards.
GCTTTCATGTGCTGTGTTCCCCGACTTTGTTTTGTGCCTAAAAGAATGACCCCGTTTTGCTAATAGCTCGTCTTTCATCTCCCATAACTACACTTTAATTGGTGCCCGCCTCGTCCCCAGTCTGGACACTGACCTGTCTGTTTTTCAGACAAGCAAGGTTTCCTTTGGTAGAGATTTTTCTTGGATGTCTATCGGGTAAATTTGTATGCTATTTTAGCAGAGATTTTGGAAATCAAACGGGTCGTTGATATCAAAAGAACTACTGTATGTCTATGCAAGATATTGTACTATAGCTTGTTCGGTTATTGACAGTACAATAATCAAAACTGAATCAGAATTATGATTTTATAGTATATTCTATCATTGCTGTCTGTTTGATATATTTCCAATATCCACAACAAACTGCAGTGTTCAATTCCCTAAATAATGTTTTAATGAGCTCTGGTTGTATGAAACTCTCCACCCAATGAATAGCCCATTTCTGAAAGGACACCAGATGGCATCTGGAGTCATAAATTATGGTCTAACTAAGCATGTAAAATGCAGTTACAAATGAAATTGTTTTAGCAATCGTTTCTTGTCTAATTAGAGATTTGCCTTGCATGTGTGAATCTGCCAATGAGGGGGCTGGATGCCCGTCAAAAGTTTCAAATTATACGGCTGTGAATTTAATTACAAGTCTGGAGTGTACATCATGGAGATTATTCTAATAATTATGGGTGTCAAGGTAAAAATGTATCAATGACACAACCAGTTTTTATTCGTTATATTTTGCGAAATGTCTGTCCAGCACTCTCAGACCAAAAGAGCAAGTTGTGCATGAGTTTTGATACAGTGGAGATGTCTGATTACATTTCTGATGATGTATGAGTGAAAGGCAGAGTAACACCAACAATGTATAGTATCAACAGCGGTGACATAAGTGTTAGAAACCACATAATGCCATGTTGGTGAAGACCTTCAAGTGCTTCTTTTCCACAATCCCAGCCAGTATGAACAGCCTGTTTTACATTTGAAATATTGTCACTTCCTGAAGGCTACTCTTACATATTTATTCTATTGAGAAAATAGCAGTCTGACCTTTGCAATTTGTATTCCTGAAGGAAACACCGTTAGTGTAAGCCTGTTCAATCAATATCAATCCTGTTGGTGACTTGGACCGTGTTTTGAAATTTGTCTCTCCCGCAAACGAGTCAACTCTCCTCATACTTTTGCGCCTTTGTATTTGTCTTTGTGTGAGCTCAGCATTCAACCATGAGAATAAACATTGAATAATGTGGCAATCGCAAAAGAAAAACCACAAGAAAAACGGTCCCTATGAGGACTGAAGCGATAACTAGTTACGTAATTACCCTGAAGGAAAAATCATTGCTGCCCCCTCGGGTTTTGGAGGACTAGTCCCTGTGCAATGATTATGGCTTAAGGGACCATTAGTGTCCCCTCACAACCATCACTACCGATGCCAAGACATTTATTACCGCGGCTCCGGAACGCCCTCAGTAGAAGGCGTCCCTCGCCCAGTGATAGATTCCACTGGCACAGCCAGTGATCAGACACTGGCCTTCAAGATGTTTGTCTGACTCTGCTCTGCGACAGGTTGAATCATCAGGAGATCGTTCAGCTTTGACCACCTGACCCTGTTTCTGATCAATTACTGGATGAAGAATTCAGGGAAAAAAATATCTAATTCAGTTGTGTAACCTGTGATTCGATTGGGTTTAAATAAAGTTGCTCAAATAACAATGACATCTCAATGGCTTTCTCAAAAGTAGCGAACTGAGCAAATAAAGGCCCCTTTGCTCTTTTTAAGTAGTGATTTTTTTTATTTTTGTTCGCAGAGAGTTTGATCGACTCCCCTCATTGGAACTCGAGGGTTATCTGAGTGTGTGATTTTAGGCTGTACTCTTTCTTCCACACCAGTAAATGGGAGTCGGGTTTTGAGGTTTATTTGTAAACTGTTGGGTAATCTGATGGGTCAAAGGTTAAGTGATGTAGAAGAAAATAAAATCCCAAAGATGTGTCAAACTCACCTCACGAGGACCCATTTTCATTCATTTCCAAGAAGCTATGGTCATGAGTCAAGCAGCGTATCACACTGCAGGAAGAATTTGGCTTAGTAATCGTTTCAACACGTTTAAACCTTGTCAGTCGCTCTCAGTAAGTCTGAACTTTTGCTGACTGTGCCACGTTGACAGCCATCAGACAGGCAGCCTTTGAAATTGACTTTTAAGACGCCACGCGTCTGAATGCAGAGGCTGCCTTGTTTTGGGTCCCCTGACTTCCTCCCAACGTGCGTTGTGTTACGCTCGCTTTGTGAGACGCCCAATCTCTCCTCGCTTTTGTAAAGTGCTTTTATTCATGCCGCATTTACCCTTGTGAGTTACCAAAGCATTGCCCTGAATCCATTTTTACACATCCATTAAACGTGGAGTGCCCTTCTACCTCTGGTACATTGAGTCTGCTAGATTTGCTTCAGCAGGGATTCAGTGACCTCTTCCTGACCGCAGACACTCAGGCGTTGTGCACACAATCGCCCGTTATCTCTTTTCATTGGAATGTTCCAATGCTCAATTCACCCTCCCTTCTCCCTCCGTCGCATTACCCCCCCAACCCAACGCTCCCCCACCTGCTCACCAACAGGTGTCACAGCGGAATGAACTGCAGGGAATTGAGTCCAGAGATTGTTAACGCTGCGATGGAGGGGCTGCGGGCGCGTGAGGACAGATTGTGTTCTCGGTTGGGGCTTGGCTTGTGTGCGCGCGTGTGTGATGATTTCAGTGATCTCTGCGCGTGTGTGTGTGTGTGAGGTATCTGCAAAAGCTTTCCTCACATTAAACACTCTTTGAATCGCCACCCCTTCCCAAACCCGCTGAGACAAATGACTATCTGAACCATTCCACTTGAGGCTGCTGATTTCTCCACCCGCATTCACTCCTGGAAGCAGTGGCTAACAACACAATTGACAGGGAGATATGAGCACCATTTTCTGCCTGACATTTCCTAATGTTAAACACCGGAATAATCAACACGCCTGCCCATGTCCCTCGGCGCTCCTTCCCCTGCCTCCACGCCGTTGTCTCCCTCGGTATCTGCGACTGATAATTTAACATTCATATTGGATTTCCCGATGCCTACAGCCGGCTGAGTGGCCAGCACTGTGCGTGTCTGGGCTGCTTTTGTTGCAGACAAGCTGTATAACTGTTGACGTGTGTCTGTATGGAAAGGGGGAAAGCAAGGTGTGTGTCTGTCTGTGGTTGGGTGGGTGGGTGGTTGTGGGTGTGTGGGTTTTTTTTGTCCCAGCCCCTCTGCGTCATAATAGACAGGTTCAATTAGAGTCATGAGCATGGAATCGGAATCAAAGCGTGCGTGTGAGTGTGTAGGATTACCCCATGTATGTGGGCAGTCTAGGTTTGTGAGAGGAGCGAAGATAAATTATTTGTGAGACAAACATTCACATAAGGAGAGGGAATCATTTCATGGTGGGCATCTGGATGGACATCTGGATGGTGTGTGTGTGCGCGCACTGTTCTTGGCATAAGAAAAGGTGAAAACGTTGGTAGGAGATCGATACAATCAAAGTTATCAGGAAAAGTTTATTTACCCCCATCATGTTGAGTCCACATAAACTCAGAAATTAAAGAGAATTACAATACTGCAAATACTAAGAGCAGGGAAACTCCTCACCCCCTCAGAATTAATTCCTCCTCCTCCATTGTTTAACATCCACATTTCCAGACTCCAAACAAACCTGCAAATACCGAAATTAAATCGGAAACATTTACTTTTCAGTGTGTGATTTCAGGCTGTACTCTTTCTTCCACACCAGTAAATGGGAGTCGGGTTTTCGGGTTTATTTGTAATTCTAATGTGTACGTTGAGTTTCTTTCTCCTCTCTTCCTGCCAAACTGTCAACTATTTGAGGTTTGATATGTGGGGAAAATGAGCCGTCAAGAATCCTCCTCCATGGCAAATTCCTCTCGCTTTGATGCCTCGTAGATTAGACTCTGGGTGTGTTATTAATGAGTGTGATTACACACAGCCGGCGCTAACTGGATTATGGCCTTATTTCGCTGATGTACCCCTCAACCTCCCGCCACCCCAGCCAACACACACACACACACACACACACACACACACACACACACACACACATACAACTGGAACACACACACATACACA